>JAFLJL010004456.1:0-16629 GCA_018398815.1 Conus ventricosus
ACTCTTTGTCATGAGAAACAAAACTTATTCGGAAGGCCCTCAACTGTTTTAAGAGCTCTCATCAGGGAAAGCTGCAATTGCGATTATGAAATTATACAATTCCCTAATTTACGTTTAAAAGATTAGTTTGTGGGAGGGTCGGATCATTTAATATAAAAATCAAAGACAAAGCAGGAAAAGTTGTAAAATGCGATAACCTACACATTGTTTTAGAAATAACCTCTTTGCGTTTATAATCACCATCTTTAGTGTACTCAAAACCATACAAAGCGCCTATCTCACCGTTCTGTTCAAAGTCCGCAACGTCTGCAAGGTCTTTTAATTCTAAAGTTATACACCTCACACGGAGCTAATGTAACTCCCGATTCTTCTGGCCCACGCGACATTATTTTTTTAGTAGCGTATTATTTTATTTCTAAAACAATGTGTAGGTTATCGCATTTTACAACTTTTCCTGCTTTGTCTTTGATTTTTATATTAAATGATCCGACCCTCCCACAAACTAATCTTTTAAACTGTAAATTAGGGAATTGTATAATTTCATAATCGCAATATGCAGCTTTCCCTGATGGAAGAGCTCTTAAAACAGTTGAGGGCCTTCCGTCATATAAGTTTTCATCAGTGCTCAGCTCATCCAAATGAACATAGAGTAATGAATGTAATGCAAGATCGAGCGGACTTTCCCCCTCAAATGTAGTTTTATCTGGCGCAGCACTAAAACTATGAGTGGGTAGATTGCTAGTTGTAAAGCCTAACATTTTAGCTAGCTCTCTATCAAAAAAGTAAGATACTTCTTCAGGCTTGAATGTTAACATTGTTTTTAGATTTGCATTGTTAAGTTTGAGAGTAATGTCAAAGTTACTCATTGCTTCTTTTAATTAAGTAGTGGGGGAAAACAAGTGCAGGTTAACAATTCTTCAGTCGTTGTAGTAATGACTTGGCAAAGATTTGAACTTTAAAAACTAAAAAAATTTAAAGATGAAGAAAATGGGTGGAATATATTATAAATATAAGAAGCCCTTCACTAGCTGCCTGAGGGAATCATCGTAATCCCTCTTGAAAGCACATTTATTTGTATTGCCTGCTCCTAGGCCTTTCGTCCGCTGGATCGGACTCATCAGGGAGACACGGCTGATTGTGTCAGTGCTCTTGGTGTCAAATAGAGACACACCACAGTCCATAATTCTGTGGTGTTCTCACCACCAAGGGTTCAAAAAATGAATCCAACAGCACCCTCAAAGCAGCCAGCGAAGGGTAGTAAATGGAACAAAACACAAGTGTGGAGATGAAAAAAGTTGCTGAAAAACTAAAAGCATTATTCAAACAATATAAAATATAGGGGTCAATTTTTTAGCCTATGCTTGAGGATCCATTCAAGGATGCAAGGGAGATCAAAAGATATGGAACAGTCTGAGTGGTCAGCTCTGCTGTTCAATAACCCAAGCATTGTGAGTGGCTAAGAATTGTACAGAACAACCTTTACTTGGATCTCCTAAGAGATGCAATCTCCCACTGATTGACCAAACAATAGAATGCTGAACAATTAAGTAGTGGGGGAAAACAAGTGCAGGTTAACAATTCTTCAGTCGTTGTAGTGAGCAAAACCCATAATAACCATCAGGTATTGTTAACTGGCTAATTTTGGTCCCTGCTTTGTCAACTTTTAGAACCGTATTATTCTCCTTGGCTTCGCTTATATTAAACCATACGACTTTGTAAAATATTTCATGAAGTGCAACCATTTTGGCTCCGCATTCGTTATCAATAGCATGTTCTAAAAACGAAGGACGGGCTTGGGTTGTTATTGTTACAAACATTTTTTTAAACGAATAAAAATGAGTGCATTCAAATTTACTGGTGCAAAATATTCTGTTGGGCCGCACTACAATCTTAAAAATATAACAACTGACACCCTCGACATTTCTGTGACCCAACTGACACCTTTCTAAAAAGGTAAGTACTCCATTAAGCGATATCTTAACCCCCCCTGTTAAAAAAGACTACATCCCAAAAGTGTGGTTCAGTCATCCGATGCAGTTTTATCAGAACCATTTAAAAAATTTGCTGTGTTTTGTGCATCAACTGGGTGTGGAGTGTCGTATGCTGATCACTTAAATCACCCTAATCCTTTGGTTAGGCCCGTTACAGATTTCATTTCTATTACATTCGACGTATTTTGACTAAAACTGCAAGCACCATTACCAAATGACAAACCGTTTAATCCATTTAGCAACCGAATAGGCATGAAGGCTTTTAAAAGAATCTGTAACGAATTCAATATTAACATCAAGACAGACTTTAGACAAAGTCTGATCTTAATCATGGCTTAGGCACCCCTTATTATTGGGGCGTGCACAGAAAGTATAAGTATGACTGGAATCCTCCTTACACATCTTCTCTTCAGGCACAGTGTTCACCTCGGGTCCATAGAGCAAGAGCATAAAACAGCATGGACAACATTTTTCTTAGCACTTCAAAGGGGCCTAACTAAAGCAGGAATAGAACGAATAAACGACTCTGTTCGCACTTACTTTGGTGTTTGCTAGGTTCACAAGCACAGACAGATCGAACATAACAATCCTTCTACTGGCTTTGACGCACAAAAACAATACTTAGCAATTTAGAGGACGCCATTATTCTACTGTTGATTTGCCTTCAAGTTTTAAAAGGTACAAAATGTTTTACATTACGCAAGATCGAAAGTAGACTTTGCTGTTGGCCCCTGGTTTATACATGCTGCCTTCTGACCTCAGGCTCCAGATAGGTACAATAATAAACTTAATAATGAAATTCTTATAGCAGGCAATGAACAGAAGGTTGGGAAAAACGACATAAAATTCGGGGCCCAGTAATATTACAAACAATAAAAAAACACCCAAGATTAAGTCATCTAATCCCCGAAGTCCAAACCCCCAAAGCCATTGAAGATCAGCAAAGCTCGCGGACTCTGTTTCGCGATGACCATGAATAGGGAAAAGACAGCGCTTGTTCTTGGATTAACTGGCATAGGATTACTTGGTCTTTATCTTACTAAAATAGTAACCCAACTATTCGAGAACTAATGTCCTAAGTGCTCGGCCATAAAGCCAACTACTTTGCTTGCAGTAGAAAAAAGCCAGTGACAATACTCCCCAATATTCCTGGTAAAGCGTTTACCGGCTTTACCAGCTAATTTTTTTAATTTAACTTGCAAGATGATCAAGCTGTTTTTTTACCCATGATTTTTTCAGGCGGAGAGGGAGGCGATGGCGGCGGAGGTAATGAACTTTGACCACCGCCCCCTGTAATAGCCATCACCAGTGAAACTTATTGCAAATCCAAAGGGCCCGTTATAAACGCTTGCTAATGTGACTCCTTGCTCTCTAACAGTGTTCTTATTCGTTCGCTAGCGTTGCGTCTTCATAAATTTTTTTCGATAGTTTCTCTTATTCTATTCACTTGAGTTCGTAATTGGTCCGGTTAGTAGTCGTCACTTCTAGTCTTGCTGATCTTTCTTGTTCAAGATCTTTTAGTCTTTGGGTTATTCTTTCTTTAATATCATGCCTAAGTTGGCGTCATCAGCCCAACGAGTTTTTCTTTTTCTCTTTTTATATCCCCATCTAGTTCACCCTAGTTTTGCTAAATTGTTTGTTAATTCGCCTTTGATGCTTCTCAAAGCATGATCAAGGGCTAATAATTCTCGCATAGCAATGGGGAATCATTAATTGTTTTTAACGCGTGTTTCTTTGAAAAACGGGTTTCTGCTTCTATTGTTTTTTATTAATTCGCCTGCTGTTTGATTTAATTCTTTAAGTTCCATGTTTTGCATTTGGTTATCTGTCGGGAGTTCTTGTAGTGTGTTTTGAAGTTTACAACTGCACCCCTACTAATTTTGGTTAGAAATGCCAAGGCGATTTTGTACGCTCGCAGGGAGTCTATTTCTAATTGAACCCACGGCTAAAAACTTTGATGGTCTTTTTTAGTGTAAGCTGAACAAGTTCTCCTGGTCTTTTTTCACAAACAAATGGTCATCTTTTACTTCAAAATCATTAGGGTCTATAAATTCGGGGGGTTTTCTTGACCTAAACTTTGTAAAATGATTTGGCCTTACTTTCTGTTAATTCACGCCGCAATGAGAGCGTTGAGCAAATGCTGTGTCAAAGGGATCATTTCACTCATGTCGTCTCCAAGATAAAAAACATCATAATTTTCTTCGCCTTCAATTCCTGCAAGTTTTTGAATAATTAACTTTTTATTTTGTTTTCATAAAAATGGCGGAGCAAACATATGGCTCGATTCTTAACCCGCATAGAAAACGAAAGAGCCTTAGGCGTGAAGGGAAATAAACGGAATATTATTGTTCCAAATAATCCATACTATTAAATGCAGATAAAATTTTCTTACTGTCAATTTCCAGACTTTAGGAGCGGAAATAAAATTGATTGTGCCAGGCTCTGCGCGTCTTACTTTAAAAATAGAACTCGTTTTCAACAACAGACCCAAACGGACAGTTTTTCCAGAACTGGGACGGGCAATTGTTAAGAAAATTTCTATAAAAATTGAGGGGCAAGAATTTTTTTTTAAACACAATGCAGACATATTTTTAACCTTTCTGATCTATGGCAAACCCGGGGAATGAAGGGCTGACTTTGCGTTTCAAGGAATCGAAAATAAGAAGCACTAAAAACATAGAATAGGCGCCGAAGATATTAAAAGACGGTAAAAAGTATGCAGCTGTAAATTTTGCGTATGGAAATCGCTTTTCCATTCCCTTAGATTTTGAGTTGTTAAAAGCGCATGCCCCCATACTTTCAAGGAGCATTAAAAGAAGATTGTCATTGAACTAACTTTTATGAATACAAAACGTGTTACAGATCAACAGACACCGAAGCAAAGTACAGCATTTCTGACATCTCGTTAGAGTTTGACGTTGTTAGCACTCTAATTTAGCAGAGCTGATTGCGCACCAATATCATTCACATTTCCCAATATATTACGAAAGAGTGGATTCATCATACAACATATCCCAGAAGCAGGGCAGACACTATATGGAATTTTTGCTTTAGTGTTGCAGCAAGATCGCTTAAAGGTTTTTTATTGCTGTGCGAAGATGAAGAACCGTTCAAAAGAGAAAGTGAAAAGTTTTTAATCCAAAAATAACGAAAGTACAATTTTCGATTGAGGGTAAGTCCTAACCAAATCTACGCTAGCGGGCTTAAACCTTATCAGCATTTTGATAAAATAAGAAAACTGTTTGGAGGCGGGAGGTGTAGAAATCCAACAGTTGACCTTGTGTCTAAAGATTACATCTTCACATGTTAGCTTGATGATTATTTAACAACAAAAATACGGTTTATGGATTGCCTAAGGTCAACAGAGGATAATCAGTTGCATGGAAGGGGGAAAGGGCTGTGAGAGACGTAATAAACATTCAAATTGATAAAGAAGAAGAAGCCGATAAACCGCTTAATGTACATTTGTTTTTATTATATGATGCGCAGCTGAATATTGTAAATAACAGATTAAAAGATGTAGTATACTAAATTATTTTTTATTTAAAAAAGCATGTCTGTTCAAGGTTTATCCAAATGTGCCTACAGCGCCCCCAAGAGAAGAGATAGTAAAAAGCCCTAACATAAAAACCTTTAGATTAACCAACATTACACAAATGCAACAAAAACTAGAGCAAGACCTTTCAAAATACAGCAAAACCAAACGAAGGTATTCTGCTGCCTTTAATGCTGTTACATATGTTAATACGGGAGCATCGACTATAAGTGCTCTATCACCCAGGAAACAGTGTAGGCCTCTTAGCAACGGGCATAGGCGCACCCGCAGCTTTACCTCTAGGAGGTTTGTCTTTTTAGCTCTCGGTCCTGTGTTCATTAGCTGTAGGGGGCTGCTGGCAAAAATTAAAAACTAAACTTCAAAAGCACACAGCTATGGTTCAACTAATAACGGCTAAACTTAGTTCGTTTAAACTGACAATAAATAAAGCGCTTGTTGACTCAAACATCACGGATGAAGAATTTAATCGTTTACAGGCCGTTTTTTGATGACTACAAAAGACAAAAGTTTGATCTTCAAAGAAAGGCAAGGACAAGTTTTTCTCAACAGCCAGACGCCGACCCGATAAAAAAGGAATGCTTAAAAAAAGTAAACGAAACATTAAACTCTGTTCTAAACAGCTCACAGTATCAACAACGAAGGGTGTTTATACTTTATTTATGAGTCCAAGCACAAAAAGACCGTTGATATTGATTCTGATTAAGCGTTGTATTTTTTTAATTTAAATAAATATGTGGCTTAGAAAAGAAAGACAGCATGGCTAAGATATATGAAGGCCCAGATGAATTGTTTGAAGGAATGCTCGAGAAAGAGCGTTTGTCAAGAGCACTGAGATATTGATTTAGAAGTCATTGACCAACAAACGTACAGGCAAAGCGTTGTTCATGCTATTTCTCAAGTTCCAGGCAAACTAACAATAGCCCCGCCAGTTAAAGAAATGTTAGCTGTTTTTAATCGACTATGTAACAATTAAATGAAAAAAATCTAGAAGTCTGGGTCTAAACTAAACAGCAGACTATTCTTTTAAATAATGACTTAACACCCGGTTGGGCAGACGAACTGCTTACACAGTTTGACGCTGCCTGAAGAAGCCAAAATGAGAGGCTCTGGGTTGGTCAGAGGGCGAAGTCTTAGAGATTAGATTAAACAGGCTAAGTATGCACCGATTTGTAGGCAAGGTTACTTTCCCGCTACCTCGGGAGTTGGTTTTAAAGAGAGCAGTTTTAAACATAAAAAATTCAGAAACAAATGTTTCATGTGGTGCGTCCTTGCAAGGCTGCATCATGTCGCGAACACGCAGAAAGAGTGACTAACTATCGGCAATACGCCAAAGATCTTAACTTCAATGGAATATCCTTTCTGTTAGTGGTAGACCAAATTGATCAGTTTGAAGAACAAAACAACCCAATAACTGTTAATGTATACACTGGGATGAGGAAACAAATTTGGTGCCAATTAAAGTGTCCAAAAAACAGCCCCAACAATGGGCGAACCAGCCAAAGTCATGTGGACTTACTCCCAATGTTTTCGCCAGCAGGGCTGCCCCATTACACATTGATAGCACAATGAGCAGATTTTTAGCGCATACTTCAAAGCTGAACATAAACAAGAATTCTGTAGAAAATGTTTAACAAGAATTCCAACCGCTCAAGCCGCACTTGAACATATAAAACATTGTAAAAGTTCTGTAGACTGTAAGACAGAACTAACTACGCCCCCGCCAGGATCTTTAAAATTAGTTTTAAGAACTGGAAACGGGCTGCAAAATTCTCCATACGTAGTTTACGCAGACTTCGAGTCGCTTATTGTTCCTTTGAAGGGCCAGCACCACAAAAACTTCGAAAAACAGTCTTAATGGTAATCATCAGATTTGTTCATTTGCTTTCATCGTTGTCAGGTCGGTGCGTCCGTTCAGAGCCAGTATTATATAGAGGGCCAAAAAGCCGCAGAATACTTCTTAGAAAGCATGCAGAAAGTGCGCAATGACTGTTCTAATAATCTAAACTTATCTGAAATCATAATGACGCCTGAAGACCAACAACAAATATGACTCAGCCACACATTGTTGGATTTGCGGTTTAGAGCTAACGCCCAAGAGTGGGAAACCCCCCAGTAAGAGACCATGATCACATTAGTGGGAAGTTTAGAGGTGCAGCGCACAGTAAATGCAATCTTCAAAAAAAGTTTGATCCAAAGACATGGAAGCTGCCTGTATTCTTTCACAACTTGCGAGGTTATGACTCTCACCTTATAATGCAAGCAGTAACCAGCGCCTTCAGGGGACATGCATTGCACAGTCATCAGAAAAGTACATGTGTTTCACTTTAAAAACATGTCTTTCTACGACTCTATGCAACCATGAGGGGGTCATTAGAGGCACTGGCTATGTCTTAAAGTCCTGCCCAATTTAAAGGAAGAATATTTTGACTCAACGCTTGTTAGAAAGGGTGTTTACCCTTATGAGTACAGAACAGTTGGGAAAGGTTTTTACGAAGATACACTTCCGCCTAAAGGGGCGTTCTTTTCTATCTTAGAGGAAAGGACATCAGCGACTCCCATTACCAGCATGCTCAAGAAGCGGGCAGAAGTTAGATTGTAAAAACGATGGGGGACTAAACATGACGCCTATTTAAAGGCAGATGTTTGTTTTTTTGGCGGACGTCTTTGAAAATTATAGAAAGACCTGCATGAAACATTTTTAGCCTGGATCCCGCGCATTACATTTCTGCGCCCGGGATGAGCTGGGACGCTTTCTTAAAGTTTACTGGAGTACAGATTTATTTAAATTTTCAGATTTACCAATGATTCAGATGATTGAAAACGGATTGCGTGGGGGGAAATTTGTATGGCGTCGCATCATTACTGTAAAGCAAACAACAAATACTTGGACGACTATGATCCAAGTAAAAGGTCTAACTATCTCATGTATTTAGTGCAAACAATCTGTATGGTTGGGCAAAGGCGCAATCACTTCCGTTACGCAACTTTAAAATGTACACAGGCGGCGATCCGAAAAAATATTCAAAAGGCATAAAGTGGTTGAGCAGTTTGGCGCCCGATCAACAGCGCGGTTTCATTCTAGAAGTTGACTTAGAATATCCTCATGAACTCCATGACCTGCATAATGACTATCCATTAGCAGCAGAAAGTCTAAAGATGGAAACCCAGAGAGCCCCCTAAACTTTTGCCTAAAACTTCGTGGCAAAAAAAATTATTGTCTGCCATTACAGACTTCTGCAATTTTATTTAAGACATGGGGGTTTTAGTTGACAGCAGTTCATCGCATAATTGCTTTTGATCAAGAACAGTTCATGAAACCATACATCATGAAGAACATGATCTCAGAACTAAAACCACAGATGCTTCAGAAAAAGACTTTTCAAGCTGATGAACAACAGCTGTTTTGGAAAGATTATGGAGAATCCGCACAAGCGTAAAGATGTCAGATTTGGGCACCAGAGAGAACGAAGCAATTAAGCTGACCTTAAAACCTAATTATCAGGACTTAGAAGATTTCATGATCACTTTTTGGCATAATGAGGAAAAAAAGGAAGTCAAATTGGACAAACCTGTTTTTTATTGGGTTTATGTTTTAGAATTATCAAAGCTTTTGATGTTAAAATTCTTTATGACTACTTTAAGCCCTTTGTATCCCGAGTCCAGAGTACTTTACACAGATACAGACAGTTTTGTTATAGATTTCCACTGAAGACATCTATAAAGACATGGAAAACCCAAGTAGCTAAAGGGCATGCAGGATGGTATGACACGGCCGATTAAACCCCAAAGACTCGCCTTTGCATTCAATTACTAACAAGAAGGTTTTAGGAAAGATGAAGGATGAATTATCTGGAGGGTGATTAAAGGGGTTTATTTTGGGTTTAAAGGGCGAAAATGTACGTATTTCGAGCCAGGAAAATCATTAAGAAAGCAAAGGGAATATCTCGCAGCGTTGTGCAGTCAAACATATCACATGACAACTACAAAGAAGCACTGTTTGGCATAAGACTTTTATCATAAAAACGTAAAACTGCGATCTAATTTTACATGAGATCAAAACAACAGTTGTAACAAAGAAGTCGTTAGATAGAACAAAACAAAACGAGTAATTTGTTAATCCAGAGTTTTCATATGCAATCGGGGACTGGAGGACCGCAAAAAACGGGTTTATATTTTTCATCAACTTTTGTTATAAGATCAATCATAGCTTCATCCAATTCATTTAAATCTTTTCTCATGTTTGCTTGATGCGTTCGAATTTTTTTTATTATTTCAAGATATTCTTTTTCCCAATTTGGGAGTTTGAGTTGTAGGTGATTGGATGATTTAGCATGCTTGATTAATCCCCGAAATGTTTCCCTTAATAAGCATTACACGCATGAAATGATTTTCCCCTATCATTTTCAAGGTCTCTTCCTTTACCATTTTTTGTTTCGTTCTGCGCTTCCATTCTGGCCTCCATTTTAAACCAAAATATGTTTACGTAAATTAATTAAAGCGGAACTGTGTCTGGTGGGATTACTGCAGTTCTTCCTTCACAAAAGATCTTTGAGGAGCTGGTTGTTTTGTTGTGTCAGTTTCTCGTAAATAATACACGGGCGGATTATCTTTACAATTCTTTTTATTTTCATATGGGTAACCTCCAAACTGGATCGGTTGCCCTGATGCGAGTGTCCCCTTCTGCTTCCCCGGTTAAAAAAAGGTACCTTACTTTCAAACCAAACGGTAATAGTTTGCTGGGTTTACTGGAGCTTCAGCAACATTTATTGGTAATCTATGTTTCAACAATAATTTATTCACTTGGCCTTTAAATCTTTTCCATCATCGACTTGATCATGCGAGGTAAGTTAAAGGACCTCGTTGATATATCAGTTGTATGGCAACAGCAACAGCAGAAGCACTCTTTTGTGTTAATGGTTCCGCATCTTTGTATCTTGAAGCCATGTCAAGACTGTGAGTGGCGTACTTAATCTTTTCGTCTAATCCTTTCAGAGGGTAAATATAGAAGATCCATTTGATGGGTGTCGTTTGGAGTTTTATGACAAAGTGTGGTCTCTTTTATTCGTCTAGGCGCTTGGTAAATAAATTTGCCAAAACGCTTGTTTTTGATAACCATTCTTTTGCTGTTTGTTCACTAATCCTGCGCTTGGCTTAGCTTTTTTGATTGCCGTGATTCCCTTCCAATATCCTTTTGGCGAATAATAAATTTTGTTCATTTTTTACTCAGCCAATATTTTGCGCAACAAATACACAACGGTCATACCAACGACATAAACCCGATTTTTTTGCCTCTTTTGTTTTTCTGATGGTTGATAAAAGTCACTGAATTTTGGTGGGGGCAATGTCTCGATTGGTTTGCCTGTTACAAGATAATATTGTTTTATTGCTTGATCAACATTTTTAAATGTGTAAGCTGGGATGCCCCTGTTTTTTCAGTGTGTATTAATAAATCTAACTGCTCAAGTCTGCTTTTTCATAGGCGTCTTGTGCAGTGCTAGTTGCTCCATAGCTTTGGGTTTTGTCTTTTTCTCTCGCCGTCATCCCGCAGGGTTTTCTAAATGCGAAATTACTTCCGCTAAAAGCAAGGCTCACCACAGCGCCGCCTTCATTATTGCGAGTGAAGCCATTTTTATAAATGTATTTTTTTCTTACATATTTTTATTGTCTGGAATTATTCCCTTTCTTAACTAGAAAATCTTTCGTAGCAAACGAAGCTTTCAACAATAGCAATTGCTTTGCTGAAACCTCAAAGTCTAGTTTGCCAAGATCTGCTGGTTTAATTCTTAACAGGCTTTTACCAAGCATTTAGTATCCACACTTAGTCCCCCAATAACAGCAGAATGGTATACAAGGTTGGTAACAGTTTTTTCGGTGCTCATTTTTTTAAAAAAAAATAATTTTTAATTATTAAAAAACATGAACAGTGATGATCTCCTACAGCTACAAGGCAGCCTAAACCTTCCACGAAAATTATGAATGACCAAGTTGATGGCCAGCTGTTATGCCCAAAGGAGAGGTTGTATTCTTTGGCACGTGTGGAAAAACAAAACAGTTCCCCGGAACTGAATTCAGCATTGAACAGATTCAACAGATGTCGCCGCAAGACATTTTAAAGTATCATAACAGGTTTTGAAGCGCAGTGGGTTAGAATGGTGAAAAGTGTGGGGCAAACGGTTCTTGTTTGTACACTAAACTAGTCAGTAGATTTGCTCCATTGTTTTTGAACAAGATCTTACGTATGATTTAACGCAAGATCCAGTTTTTAACAAAGTCATTAGAGTCTCTAGGGTGTGACTTAAATATAGATTTGGAAAAATTGTTACGCCATTAATTTATGGGTTTAACTTTTAATCATATAGATTTTATTTCCCTTCAAAATGACCGAGCCAGAAAATCAGCAGAATCAGAAAACACTGAAATCAGGTGGAGAAAGAACCAAGCCAAGAAAATCAGCAGAAAACCTGAATCTGGTGGAGACCAGTGAAAAACATCCTCATCCTGGACGTGTTAAAGCAGGAAGAAAAATTTTGCAAGTGGAACAGACAAAAAAATTAATGTTACAGAATATAACTCATCATGAAAACATAACACCGCCAGCGCAGAACAAGTAGATTCAATGCCCGCTATAAAAATCCATGTGATTTCAAGGCCCACAGCACCAAGTCTTCATGGGAATATTGACTTAAAACTGTTGCCATTTTTGGCGCCATTGCTGCTGTTGGGGGCAGTTATTACGGCTATAAAATATATACACAAAAGGCAACAGAAACAAAAACAATCAAAAAAATCTGAACCACTAAATACAGAAAAGAAGCAGCACGCCCAAAAACCCCCAATAACAAAGCATCATTTTGATCCATTTTTAAATGGAAAAATATTTTAAGAACTTAATTTTTAAATTTTTTTATAAAAATAATCAGGCGTATTATAAAATGATAAAGTCAATAAATAAAGACATGGAGTCTATAAAAGACATTTCCATAGACCAGAATTGTAATCAATGCGGTTGCTTAGGATGTAAGGCCTTCATTAAGATCTATGCAGAGAACGCTGAGCAAGACATCCTCAACGATGACGCGTTTTTTGAGGCGTGTGTGTACTATATTAGGCATTTACTATTTAAGATAAAAACATAGATTGTATTTTTTGATAATTATAAGATAACTGAATAAGAACTTGGTTGTACTTAGAGGATGACTTAGTTATGATCTTGAGGTAACTTAATCAAGAACTTAATCAAGAACTATTAAGAACTTGAAGTATACTCAGAGGCATAAAAAACGCGAAAACAAACTGTATAGAAATTTTGATGTAATTTGGCTACCGATTCCTTTGAACTGGAATAGAAAGTGAGAAAAAGCGATCGAACACCGTAAAAGTGTCCTTTCAAAGTTCATTCTGGTAGAAAATAAGGTCACATGAACTTGACCTTGACCCTGTGTTAACAGCAGAATGTCAGTATCTGGTGTGACCACCTCGAGCATTGATCACAGCTGTGCACCTGCGGTACATCGAGCGCACCAGAGTGTTGGTCTGCCTCTGGGAGACTTGCCACCACACCTGGCCCACAGCGACAGCAAGCTGAGCTGCTGTCTGGGGTCTGGGTTGAGCTGGTTCAACTGCCTCTGAAGGGCATCCCAGAAATGCTCTATTGGGTTAAGGTCGGGAGAACGGGCTGGTGAGGCAGCAGATTGATGTTGTTCTGCCTCAGGAAGTTCTGCGTAGCACGGGCATGTGCGGCCTTGCGTTGTCCTGCTGAAACAGGTTCTGTGGATGCCGCTGGAAATGCGGCAGGATGTGGGGCCTCAGAACTTGGTCGATGTAATGAACAGCAGTGACCCCGTTACCACGTCCTGGACCCACATTCTGGAAGATGACTGGCCCAATACG
This sequence comes from Conus ventricosus, assembly GCA_018398815.1. Classification (NCBI taxonomy): domain Eukaryota; kingdom Metazoa; phylum Mollusca; class Gastropoda; order Neogastropoda; family Conidae; genus Conus; species Conus ventricosus. Next base: position 13,438 of record JAFLJL010004456.1, read on the forward strand.
GCGATTTATGCCGATAGCCCCCCAGATCATGATGCTTTCACCACCCCATGGGTCCCTTCGGTGATGTTGGCATCCGTGAAGCGTTCCCCCGCTCTTCTCCAGATCCGGATGCGGCCATCGCCTGGTCGACGCAGAACCGGCTTTCATCACTGAAGAGGACTCGGCCCCAGTCCCGATGGCGCCAATGCACGTGGATCTGTGCCCACTGCAGACGGTTCTGGCGATGCTGGAGTGTCAGGATAGGTCGCCGGGCTGGACGCCTGCATTGGAGACCAACTGTGTTCAGTCGGCGACGCACGGTCCTGTTGCTGATTGGCCTGCCATGGTTGCCGACGGTGTTCCTGGCTGTGTTGGCAGCGGTTTGGTAAGGCTCCCGTCGATGCTGACGAAGAAGATGGCGGTCTTGGGCTGTGTGGTGACCCTCGTTCTGCCCTCCTCGGTCTGTCATCAGTGGTGTTTCTTGCTTGAAAGCGGTCCAGAAGGCGATAGACGGTGGAAATGTGGACTCCGAATGCGATAGCGACCTGCCTCATTGGAACCCCGGCCTGCAGTTGCCCCATTGCTATGCAACGATCTTGACGAGAAAGTCTCGGCATTATGTTGGCGCCGCTGGAAGGGATGATTTGAACTTTTTGGGGTTTGGAAATTTATAGCCCCACAATGGGGGCCACGTTGAGTTGCAATTCACATTGATGCACGTGGCGTAGGTAGTCCACATGGCAAATGCACTCCTCGTGCCAAAATCGCTGACCCGGCAACATTCACCCACTGTTACGAGGTTACAACCGGCCAAGACACCACGTACTGCTAATGTTGCACGTGCCAACGACATTGCTTACGTCCTGTTCACAATGTGAACAATCGTGCACTGTCTCTATTTTTTCGCGTTTTTTATGCCTCTGAGTATATTAATTAAAAACTTAATTAAAAACTTAATTAAGAACTTGGAGTAACTTAATTAAAAACTTAATTAAGAACTTGGGGTGACTTAATTAAAAACTTAATTAAGAACTCGGGGTGACTTGGGGGTGGGAGTGTGTGTGGTGTACACAGAGCTTTATTATTCGTCATGTGTAACACCACTTGGTGCAAGACAGTGCTTGCGTTTTTGTGATGCATTGGCTCTTTTGTTGAAGTTCAAAGCAGCCACCAAGTGCATTTAACTTCCTTCTCGCACAAAAAAAGTTTATACCACACCCCTCCTTCTTTTTCATCCAGGCTTGGGACTGGCATTGGCAGAGTTAGTGTTTTTTGTTTTTTAAGTAAAATACTGCTTTGGCAGAGCTTTTTAAAAGCCTGATTGAATAAAACAAGCCCCTGTACATATATACAAAGTCAGTGGCAGATCAGTGTGAAGACTTAAAATGTAAGGGCTTCTTTTTAGTAGTCCCCTACCCTTCTTTCCAAAACTTGGCAGTGAGCCGAGAACCGTGTATGCATACACGGTTCTTGGCAGTGAGCCAAGAAGCTTGACGGGTCCCCTACCCTTCTTTCCAAAACTTGGCAGTGAGCCAAGAGCCGTGTATGCATACACGGTTCTTGGCAGTGAGCCAAGAAGCTTGACGGGTCCCCTACCCTTCTTTCCAAAACTTGGCAGTGAGCCGAGAACCGTGTATGCATACACGGTTGACAATAGAACCACATCATTGCGAAGCTTGGCGGGTCAGTGGCAGTGTTACAGGCCGTGACCAAAATTCTCTAAGTTCAGGGGCTTGTAACATAGAATTAATCTGTTTTAACTTCTTATAAATAAAACTCATGGGAAGGGCAACAAAAAACCTGAGGAAATCCGAAAAGCACCTTTGCAAGAGCACGCAGCCTACGTGCATGGTCTTCAGAATAATCACTTTTCTCTTTGAGCCATTGCCACGAAATCACTAATCGCCCAACATAAAATCTTTTTAGAAACACCTTTTTTCGCTGAAAAACACCGCGTCTTTCCACCACAGTCCCAGTATCGCGTGATGAATTGTTTTGCTTCGGCCGACTTTCAATTTCCTTGAACCAACAAACCTTTAAGATACACAATTCTGTTCTTCAGTAAACCGGTTATTAGAATAACACACCCACAGCACAGTAAAACACGCCGTGCTCGCCAAGCAGTCAGTGGAAGAATGTCTGGGTTACCTAGTCATGTGAGCGCCCGGAAGCCTACGCTTAACTCGCTGATTGGCCAGGCTGTGACAGCGCCGCCTCGCGGGAATGTTGGCGTAGGAAGGCTGATGTCATGCTAGGCAGGAAGGAGGGGGTGAAGAGGAGGGGGGTGCAGCAGTATTGATTTTTTGGCCTGTGTGTGTATGTGCGCGCGCGCGCGCGCGCGCACGTGTGTGTGTGTGTGTGTGTGTGTGTGTGTGTGTGTGTGTGTGTGTGTGTGTGTGTGTGTGTGTGTGTTTGCACGTGTGTGTGTGTGTGTGTGTGTGTGTGTGTGTGTTGTGTGTGTGTGTGGTTATATATAAAGTTGTAGCTGATTCCATGTCTTCCACACAATTTAATCTATAAAGCTGTTGAAAAAGTATTTGTGATTCAAAAACTTTTTCTAACTTAGAATCCACACTGTCTTCTAAAACTGCAGCGCAAACTTACACCACCACAGCACTGGGTGAAATAAACACCCCAAGTGCTAGGCAGGTAGGCCGGCAACTAGCAATTAAAAGCTTACCTGCCACCTGCAAAGCAGGCCCGTTGACACCGCCCTGACAGAGTTGACAGTACTGAAAAGAAAGCCGTGGGAACAGACACCGTTTGTATATGGGCGCGTTCAGCCACAACTGCTTTTCCCTACGTTACTCTATGGGGCGTGTTCAGTCCCGGCTACTTTCCCTACGCTACTCTCTGAAAACTTTAGTAAATTAGGAGGAGGTGAGTGATCGTTCATGAGGGCTGCACGCGTTGGCACCAGTCTCTTGTTATTATACTTAATTTGTGTATTAATTATTTGCTAAAGAAGGTTTTTGTGCAAATTAGTGTGTGGCTCTCGGTGAGACGAACCCGTCAGTATGATTTTCAAGCAATTTTAATGTGGGATTAAACCTCAGCGGCGAAGAGAGTGTTTCGTCATTGCAAGCAGACAGCGCTCCAGTGTAAACAACATGGCGGAACAGTGTATTCGAGAAAGGGATGTACGTGAGCGGTCACTGTGCTGAACAATTTCATTGTTTTGGATTATTGCTCAATGTGCTTCGTGGGATTCCT
>JAFLJL010004457.1:0-16946 GCA_018398815.1 Conus ventricosus
AATTTGGTGCAGTGTCTTGTGTAGTCATGTTTACTCACATTCCTTTTCACTCTCTTTCTCGTTCCTTTTCTCTCTCTCTCTCTCTCTTCTCTTCACAGAACACGCGCACACAAAACACACACACACACACACACACACACACACAACACACACACACTCGATTTTGGGTTGCAGCAGTTTTTCAAGGCTGGTCTTGTTTTTGTTTTGTTTTTTTCCATTAGTCAGGCTTTTAAAAAAAGTTCATACTAAACCCACATCTTAATGTTAATATCATAATGAGGGTATTGAGGGTAAGTTTTTTTTTTATGTACATATTGTGAGTGGCGCGCGCATGCGTGCATGCATGTGCGCATGTGTGTGTTGTGTGTGTGTGTGTGTGTGTGTGTGTTGTGCGCGCGCCGCACGCGTACATGCGTGCGTTCGTGTATGTGTAAGAATTCAAGCACTTCTGGAACAGACACTTGTTCCGGCAAGCGAAGGATGTGAATCTGTCTGGCACTTGACGCCACTTCGCAAAAAATAGCTCACGGTGTTGTGGACAGAGAAATTCCGCTTTTCTCGGGTTAAGTGCCCGCGCCTGTTTTGTAGTCGTTGTGTACCTAGGCGCGATACAGACGCAAAGCAATGTGTGGTTCCTATTCTCCACGCTTACTCAAAGCCTCCTTCAAGCGAACCGTTTCGGCCCTTATCTCGACACTCTAGGGTGTGAGATACAAAAATGCTCACAATTTGTTTCTTCTGCTTTTCCGTCTCACGCTTTTGAAGACTTTGACTCCAGCGACAAATGTAGCAGTAAGAACTCCCGTGTGTGCAAGTTTTTCCTTTTCAATCAGTGTCCTGTACACTAGTGATGCTTAGGGTTAGGGAAAGGTTTAGGGTTAGGATGAGGTTAGGTTCGACTTAGACTTTTGGTTAGTTCCAGTTTCGCAGGCTTGTAATGTTGAGAAAGGTAGGCAGTTCAGCCTGTTTGGAGCAGGAAAATGGAAGTGCCAACTTTACATTTAGAACCTTATTTTTTGTATTTCTAGTATAGTCATAGTTGTTCACCAGATGTGTTCCACCCTCTCCCCCCCTTTCTCCTTCCCCTCCAGTGTTGTACTTTGGGGACAACATCTGCGCTGACTGCTACCCTCCAAGCACTTCGCCAGCTGGGACACAGTGCTCATTCTGGAGGAGATGGACGCCGAGGGCTATGTCTGCTCCGACGACACGGTTCCCGGCCACCAGAGGGATGATGGACAGGTAGTGGAACCCGGCCCAAGAAGAGGAAAATTCTGGAGGTAGGTTTCCTTGAGGTTTGTACTTGTCAGAAACAATTTTTTTAAGAATTATCAGTAAGTCCGCCAAATAATAGGGACAAGCAAATCACAAGACAAAACATGACATTGTATTGCAATTGTTTGTCCTGTTCTTCGGCAGACTCACCAATAATTCTTTTTAAGTTTGATTCAGTTTCCCCTGAAATTCACTTCACTTTGTAAAGAATTTGTATCGAAAAAACAGAAATGCAGCCACAGGCATGAGACCTTGTTTAAGACAAAGTGACGGTCTTATCACTCCACAGTTTGTAAATTCCTAGATGTGTTTTAATTTTATGCTTAGCATTACACTCACCATGTTGAACGCTAAAGCTTAAACATTGGTGATAAGCAATTTTCTTTATTTTTTTTATTTTGTTTCTAAGCAATCATCAGCCCAGGGAAAATAAAAGGGTTTGTCCGCTTGATCATTTACTTAAAAGCAGGTTTTCTTCTGTAGATCGAAACGTAATTTCTTTCTCTGATTGTGTTTTTTTGAGACAGGTGACAGACAGTAATGCTCACTGCAGGTATGTGGACAAAATCTTCTTTCAAGTTGTGGTGATCTTTATCACGGCTTCAGGGGATGGCGACAGATACATCTGTGGTCAGTGCAATGTCACCAACAGGCTGAAGTGCTTGACCGCATTTCATCTCATTGTGACTGAACACTCCACATTTCATAGACACATGTTGGGGACTCATTCATGGATTGGCTGATGTGAAAATTGCTTCTTTTTTTCTCCCGTCACCCATTCCTTACACTTCTTCCTTTTGTTCTATCTGTCAGTTGCTGTCTTGGAATTTTTCACTGCTTTTGTGGTGACCAAAGTAAAAACACAATGTTCAGCTTGTAGTTACTGGGTTCTAAAGGGCATGTGTTTCCCACAGTAACATTCCAGCCCGCCAAAGCTGATAGGCCTTTTTATGTTGCTGGGCTGGAAGTCTTGTGGAATAAACTTGAAATTGTTTTTTAAAAAAATGTGTCTTTGAAGAAGCTAGACAGTGTTTTGGAAGATCAGGATCACCAGCATTTGTTGGGTGTCCAGTTCCTTGATATTTTGGAAATGTTTATGTTTTACTTTTGTATAATTAAGGTTCTTAGACATTTTTGGAAACAAAACACAAATTCTGAAAAGAAAGTTTTTGAAAGTTTATTTCGTGTCCTGAGTGTTTTGTATCTTGCCAGAAGAAGACCGAAGGGCCAAAGCGCATCATGTTTTGTCTTGTGATTCATTTGTCTAGTTTTCTTGGCGGTACGCTATCAATTGCATTTAAAAGTTATTAGTCTGGAAAAAAATTTTATGGTGCCTTTCATCATCATGCAATTAGTTTTGAAAGGCAAAATGTTAAATGTCATGTGGGAAGTTAGAGAAAATCCAAAAAACTTGAAAAATGATTTCCACTCAAGCCATAGTGAGACTGTGGATCTGGGGGAAAAGTACTTCCAATTTAATGAAGCCAACATCTTGGAAGAAAATCTGCGAATTCCGTGTGAAGAATTACTGGAATGTACAACTTGGTGAAAACAGACTGACTCATGAACTTATGTGCCAAAAGATTGACGAAGCTGAACTATATCAACCCCACAAACCATTTTTTCTTTGGTTAGGATTGATTTCAATTTGAACCAAAATATATCGTTTGTTTTTTTTCTTCCACAGACTAAGAGATCAGGATTCCTGTCAGTCAACAACAATATAAAGTTATCTCTGTTCAAGTACTAAATAGAATTGCAAGATAAATGAGTGCTACTGTTATCTGGATGAAGTTCTTATTTCATGATGCTGACATTTAAGGAGGAATGTGTGGGTTCTGTCTCAGCACAGCTCCTTGGGACACAGGAGGAAATGGACTACCTGCTCACAGAGTTGGGGACCCCTTTTTGGTCCATGAGGAAGACAAGTCGGCCCCACGCTGAATACATTCTGGGAGATGTCGTCCATCGGTACCTGATATCGCTGTGCCCAGTCTGGGAAAATTTTGGCAGGTGGGATCCTGTTCCTTTGTGTATGGGTGTGTGTGCGTGTGTGTGGTGTGTGTGTGTGTGTGTGTGTGTGTTTTGGTGTTGTGTGTGTGAGTTTGTGTATTTTGTGTGAGGTGTGAGTTTTTTGTGTGTTGGGGAGTTTGTGTAGTGGTGTGTACGGCATGTGTTTGTGTGTCTGTTTGTGTGTGTACCTGCATGTGTGTGTGTGTGGTGTGTGCATATATAGTCTGTCTCTATGTGTGTGTCTGTGCATGTGTGTGTGTGGTGTGTATGTAGAATTTTATGCCGTGAGTATGTAAATCCAGGATACAGTTTTATGCACTTTTACATCGTTACAACACACACACACACACACACGTGTAGAAACAGAATAGAAACAATTTATTAGGTTACAGTCAAAAGATCCGATGTTCCCCCCCCAGGTGTACCGCTGAACCATAACTTTGAGCGCTTCACTGGAAATGGCACCAGCACCACTGGGTACCACCCAGGACGACCAGTTCCCCGCTGCCCTGAAAGCCATTTCAGTAGATGTGAACCATAGTGCATTTCCTGGTGCAAAAGATCGCTTCCCTGCTTTATTTCTCCAAGTTTCTTGGCTAAGTGCTTATGATAGATTATGAATTTTGCTGTAAACAGACTCAGTTTAGATGGTTTGCGGGCCCCATACCCACGGTAGATTATTAACATTGTTCTAAACTGACACATTTTTTATATGTGTGTAGGCTCCTGTTACGTAGTTTATTAGCTTTTTTTTAAAACTGACTCAGGTTTAGATTGTGTGTAGTGGGCCCCTGTTATGATAGATTTTTAACTTTGTTGTAAACTGACTCAGGTAAGATGGTTGTAGGGTCCTGTTATGATTTATTTTTAAACTTCGTTGTAAACTGACACAGTTGACATTGTGTGTGGGCCCCTGTTATGATAGATTATTACTTGTTCTAAACTGACCCAGTTTTAGTTGGTTGTAGGCCCTGTAATGATAGATTATTAACTTTGTTGTAAAGTCACTCGGGTTTTAGATTGTGTGTTGGCCCATTTGCATATTGTATATGAATGCTAAGCAAGCAATGCATGCACACAGACATGGCAACACCACATGATCACATTCACGCATAAGTTTTACACTCATGCACCCACATGTGTGCATGCATGCCCCACACACACACACACACACACACACACACACACACACACACACACACAAAACTTATGATAAACAGCATGAGCACACACATCCCTATGTGAGAATGTTGTACGCACTGGTGTCATACACACAAACCCCACACACACACACACACACACCCCAAACACACACCCACTTCTCCTCTCTTTCTCTCTCTCTCTCTCTCTCTCTCTCTCTCTCTCTCTTTCTCTTTTCTCTCTCTCTCTCTCTCTCTCTCTCATTCATGAATCTATTGGTGTAGAAAGTTTGTAAGCAATAATTTGCAGCTTTGAGCTGGATGCTGTATGAAATAAACATAGTGCTATTCTGCAAAACACAAACATCCACACCCGGCATTTGGTATGGCTGTGTGCCTCTCAGAGCACACTTCTCATCCTTACCAGGTTTGTCTGTTAATGGTGTCTTTTCTGATGTTGGTATTGCTCTTCAGCTACCTTTTTTTTTGATTTGTACTGTTGCAGCTGCTTTAAACCCAGTGTTGACTGTAATTTTTTGATGGCTGGTTTTGCCCTTCAAAACCCCCCCTTCCCCTTCTCTCTCTCTCTCTCTCTCTCTCTCTCTCTCTCTCTCTCTCTCTCTCTCTCTCTCTCTCTGTATATGGGTGTCTCTGTCTCTGTAAAAGACACAAAATGAAAGTACTACCACTACCACACAAAAACATGCGCTCGCAAACATATTCAAAACCCCCACGCCGCGCGCACACAACACCACACACACACACCACACACACACACCACACACACACACAACACACAAAGGTAAAGAAAAAATTTATACACAGCACTGGCCCAAAACAGCATGGTGTCTTATTTTTGTCTCTAGTCTGATGAGCAGCTACATTGTTATCTGCGATAACAGTTATCAACTGGTGCTCTTCGTTACTTCTGTTCATTTTTTTCTATATATTGATGTCATTTTCTGCCATCTTTTAACTACATACTCTTCTTTTGTTAATGTTTGTCTATTAATATTAGAATGGCTTTTGATGATCATTCATTCATTTTAGGAAACTTTTTTTTTTTTTTTTTTTGCTGTCCCAACCTCTGTGCCACCTCAGAGGCAGTGCACCCACACGCTCATTCCCACCCCCCGTCCACAGCCAAACCCGTCGGCCCCGCGCAGCCCCAGCACTGCCATCCACAGGGAGCAGTGAATGTCAAGTCGTCAAGAGGCAACCCATTGGAAGAGACACTGCACGCTGCCGAGTCACTTCGATGGTGTTCAGTGGCACCTGTTCTGATCTAACATACGCAGGACACCCCTACTAAGCCCCCTACTGACGACAATAATTGCTTAGTTGCGGAGCCGGCGTGAGTGAGCTCTCCCTCCGGAGGGCACCACACGTCGTCCAACGACAGCCCTTGACTCGCGATACCGGTGACCCCGACGGAACCAAACCAAGGCTACAGACGTGAAGAGGACATCGAAACTGAGGTCACCATGAGAGCAGGGCATGAAGGGCCACAGAATTTGAGACATTTTTTTTTTTATGCTGATCGATGAAAATGAGGATGATTAAGATGATGCTACGGATTTCCATTTCGGTCTGAGATACATGACAGGGCTGTACTCTACGCTCTTTCATATATATCCCGGCGTCAACCAGGCCCGAGAGATACAGGCACCTGCAGTGTTGGTCAGGAAATTTGAGCAACACTCTCAGAAACGCATCCATTAATTGGATAAAACTCAACTGTGTGGTCCCAGTCTTCCAACTGAGTCTGCAGCAAACTCAACTCTGGGTAGCAGCGGGTCGAGGCAGAAAAACCCATATGACTGATGGGATTCGAACCCACAACCTCCCAACCGGGAGTCCGCGACGCTAACCACTTCACCACGGGGCTGGTGAAACCTTTTTTTTAATGTTAATGCATTTTAAAGTATCTTTGGGCAGCCTCAGTTTTTTTTGCTATGCACATAGTTGTTACACATGTCCCGAGTGCATGTGTGTGTACATATGTATGTGGGTGACATTATATGTGTTTGGGCCACACACATACATGTGTGCAAGTTTTGTTTGTATTACTGATTTTTGTGCATATCTTCATTTTGTCTGTCATCAGTGTATTGTGTGTGTGTGTGTGTGTGTGTGTGTGTGTGTGTGTGTGTGTGTGTGTGTGTGTGTTTACATTGTTTGTTTGTGGTTTTTTAAGTAAATCCAACCGAAAATATCCTAGCATTTATCATTAAACTATCCACATCCCAACTCCTCTCTCTCTCTCTCTTGTTGCCTGTCTCTTCTCTCTGTGTGGTACACACACAACACACACTCTCCTCTCATCACACACACACACACACACACACACACACACACCACACACACACACACACACACACACACACTCACACACACACACACACACACACACACACTCAACACACTCATCTTCTTTCTCTCTCTCTCTCTCTCTCTCTCTCTCTCTCTCTCTCTCTCTCTCTTCTCTCTCTCATTCTTCAGCCCCTTCGTCTCTTTGCTCCTTTTCGTCTTCCCTCCCTCTCTCCTCACGATCTACCTCCAACTGGAGCATATTGTGCCTTGCATTTACACATGTTCTGATTTTTATGAGGAAAATTTTGAAGTGTTTTACTGCTGTCGCGAGTGTTTCGTATTTGTGCGCTACAGTCGTGAGAAAAATTTGTTGTGGCTATACAAATATAATAATCAGACACCTGATTTCTTTCGTGTGTATCTATTTTGATATGAATGCATTTGTGTTCATATCATAGTGTGTTTGGATGAGAAAGATAGAGCTTGAAACACTGTTTTTATGGTGTTTTTGTTTGCATTTGGTTTTGTGTCTTTTTTATACCAACCAAACACCTACACCCACACACTGTGACACCTGCACATGCACACGCACACACACCACACACACATACACACACACACTCCTGTAGAGACACACACACACACACACACGTTTTCAAGTGCTCTCTGCTTGATCTTCCAAACAGTGATTGACGTAGAAAATTTACCTTTTAAGTAATAATCTGTATGTTTTAACTGGACCTTTATTTTACTTTTCTCTTCCAAGGCTTTGGCTCCTGTTCTCATAAAAAAGACCATTAAAGAACAGGGCTGCCCTGTTGTAGCACAGGATTATAGCATGCAAGTGTCCTACATTTGGTGCCACCAGTTGCCAGCTGGGTGCAAAACAGCTTCTTTCGGGTATGCCAGCATGGGATTTTGACATCATTCTGACGTCAAAAGCTAAATGATGCTTTTATCATTTCCCGCCTTTTTTTTTTTTTTTTACCTTCTTTCCTTTTTTTTTCTGTCGTCTTCTTATTTCTCTTTGTGATGCATTCACATGTGCCTTTTTTTTTTCATTATTTTTCCTCAGATTTCAGTAGAATCTTCATTTCAAATGCTATTTATTTCTAGCCCACAGATCTTAGTAGACTGCATGGTCTGTCGACAAAAAAAAGGTGTGGTATAAAACACTGTAACTGGCACGAGGTATCCCGTCTGCAGTGTTGGGTGCCATTTGAGCTTTTCTGTTTTTCAACCTTGCAGTGAAGGTTCTCTTCTTTGAACAACAAAAAGAAATTTTACAGCTCACAACCACCAATGATGATCAAATGCAATATCAATACAGTATCAGGATATTACAAAGCACCCACATAAACAATATATACAAATCCATACAATTAACACATAAAAGCATACAAATGTACACAATTACACACATACACTACGGAATGCAGGCATGGGTAAGCCAGTGGATTAGCACTTTCTGCAGCACAGGCAGCAGGTAGTGGTCTCTGATGCAGCAGCATAGAACCAGGTTAGGGTATGCTCTTGAGTTTCAGATCAGTCGCTGACCCAGTGCTCTCTCTTCCTAACTTGCACCAGCAGCATCCTTTAGAGGCTCACCTCACTAGCACATTTTGTTGCTGATGATGCTGCCTCCCTGCAGCAGGCCATGATCAGCTTCAGCTTCGACAGGACTTAAATCTATACCAACATCTTATGTTTCTCTATTTCTGTCTGTTTCTTTTTCAAACACAGCCTCTGGTGCGTTTCAGATCTTGCGCCTTTCGCCACTGCAGGTAACGGAGAGTACAATTCGTTTCTCAGTGAACAACAGCCGTTTTGAGTTTCCAGTCAAACTGCAAACATTGGAAGTTGTTGCCAGACATTTAAGAGAAGCACCGGCAGCCATGTTGTGTAACTAATGTGAACACTACACTCATGCTTTTTTCCCTGAGCAATTTTTTTTTGCTTGGAATGACATGGAGGCTAAAGAAAAAGAAGAATAAAAAAGCACAGTCTACAAGCATCAGGTTATCCCATTACGCCCATTTTTCGTGTAAAACCTACATCACAGTTGGTTTTTACGCTATTTGAACACACATAGCAGTCATTTTATATAAAATGTAGAAATACTGATTTTGAGCACAAAATATGAGTGGCCCCGTTTCTAGGGATGGTGGGATCGAGAGGATAGGAGTTCTTTATAAGATCACACATCAAAGATGCACACAAATTATTTTATTTCTTTAGTTTTTGTAGCTATAAAGGCTACAATAAAGCCAATTTAGGTGAATTCCAAAAGTTTTAGTATGCACAGATAAATACACAGTGTCAACACCATCCCATCTCGAGCTTTCTATAAACAAGCACACACTCCCGACACCATTTCCATTGAATGAAAATAAATTATCAAAAACAAAAGAAGGAAGATTTGACTTGTGTTCTATCACAAACCATTTTTCAGCAGGAAGTTGTTCCTAAAAATCTAAAGAGAAAGAAAAAGGAAATATTTAAAGGTGCACAAGTTCAAAGAGTACACAAATAGAATGCCTTCAGTCAGCGCTTTGGAAACAAATGTCAAAGTTATAAAGCATCATGACCTAATGTACAGGGAACAACTCATCTCTTTGCTCTCCAGAACAGGATGAGATCAAGTGTGCAGTTTAGTGCATGTGAAAGGCACGAAAGCACTTGTCTCGGGCGTCAACTTGCACTTTTTGCACCTGCATGAGGCCTCCGTTCCGCACAAGTTGCATCTCACTTGAGTTTTAGATGGCTCAGTGATGTGGTCCATCCTGTCACAGCAACCCCATGTAGCAACCCATTTATTCACAACATTGAAAGAACCCAGTGGGCGGCCAAAGGAAGATGTACTGACAGTGCAGGCAAGTTAGATTCTTGCAATGGATCTGATGCCAAGAAGATCCACTGGCCTCGCCTCAGCTTCTGATGTTGCTCGTACAGAAGCTGTTTCACATGGTGGCATCAAGGCAGTAGCCAAAGAGAGGCCACCACCATTTTCTTGAATGGATGAACGAATGCGTACTTTTCCACATTTTGGTCCATCCATCTATATCACCCATGTCTTGCAGTGCTTCACAATGAATGGCCAGGGGGTCCCATCCTTGTCGCTTCTGCTCTACATCAGCGTTTTGCTTTCTGCAGAGGCTGAATCCCAGCGAGGTTTGACACTGTGTTCACAATGTTGTTGTCATACCAGCGTGCAACAGACAAGCCCATCTTGACATCCGTGACATAGTCAAAAGCTCCCCCGCTCATCTTCTCCATCTTCTTAACAGATTTCAGCAGACAATCCTGATGCCTGTTGACGATGGATAGCGCCTGTAAAACCAATCTCCATCTGGGTCAAGGAGTCCACCAGCTTCAATGATGTGAATAAGTTGCAACTTCAGCTTATCAGATCAAAAACCCCCACATCCAAAACCCACCCACCCCCACCCCCTCCCCCAACACACACAACACCTCACACACACACACACAACACACACACACCCCACACACAACACACACACACACACACCTGCAACTCCTGGTTAACTTCTTTCAGATCATCTGCATCTTAAATCTGTCACACACCATTGTTCAAGATTGTTACTGTTGTGGGATCAACTGACGGCGAATCGACTTGGAGATGGTTTATCTTCTTCGCCACAGTCTTCATCAGTATCAAAATCACCCTCCTCTGGTGGTGGGTCAATATCAATTCTGACCTCTTTAAAGCTTGAATCATCCTCAAGCATACTGACCATTTATGAGCAGTAAATCGTCTGGAATAAATAATGACCTGCAATGAATAGTGAGCACGAGGAAAAAACGCACCCTCTTGATGTCATCGTCCTAAAAATGGACGCTAGTTTTGGTCTGCACAATATCAATGGTAATTAACATTCGGATTCCATCAAACTGAGAAAACTGATTTGTGATTGTGTTAGTAACCACCTATTATTCGTTATAGTACGCAAAAACGTTCAAAAACAAAAAGGGGACAAGGGTTTACCTTTGATTGTGACTCATGATTTGCGACAAAGCTGTCGTGTCTGGCAAAAAGGCAGAGCAAAACAAAACGAAAGGAATAACTGGTCACACAATGCAACTGTTCTCTCCTTTCCTCTTTTAACATCAGCCAGCAGCACAATCAATGTCACCAGCGTCCCTAAAGAAAAGGGACAGTGGGACTATATGGGTTTAACAAAATTCAAAAAAAATTCTGATATGGTGAAAAGGAATTTTGGAGAAAGCTAAAGGGGTTTGTTTTCTTTGTTTTCCAAACAGCGTTTTTTTTTGTTGAAAGATTCGAAAAGGGGATAATCTGCGAGTTATTTTGTTGAAGGGGGGAAATAAAGTGTGGTAAGTGTCCACGCTCCCCAAACATGGCGGTCACCTGGGGGTGGAAAAAGACATCTCAATAATCGGGTATTGTTGTTGGACACGGCACTCTTAATTTTAAGAGTTTATTCTTCTCTCTCTCTCTCTCTCTCTCACCCTCTCCCTCTCTCTCTCTCCCCTCTCTCTTGTATATTTGAGGGCCTCTGCAGTCTTAATCTTTATTTTATTTCTTCTTTTTGGGTTCTCCTCCTCCTCCTCTTCCATCTCCTGCTCCTTTCTTCTCCTCTTCCTCCTTCTCGTCTCTTTTTTAAGCTAATGATTTTTTATCTTTGTTTTTTGAATGTTCATCATTATTGTGCCCTTCCACTACCCTTGCTTGATGTTAACTGTTTTGCTGGCTTATTGATTTCTCACAAACTCATCTGCAGACACGTTCATGTGGCGAAAAACTTGGCCGTGTCTGAGGGTTTTGCTGTTTTCGCCTGTAAGCGGAATTTGCAACAAGTAAGCTGCACGATGCATGCGGCACTTACTTGATGGCGGCGAAGAAAGGGAGATCGTTCACCTCACATTCGACAATTGTTTTAAATCATTTAAGCTGGTGGACTCCCTGACGCATTCTTCTTGTCTGCGTCTTATTTAAGCTTTCAAATTGTGTGTCTTTCCTTTTGTTGTTTTCGTCTTTTTGTGCTCTATCCACTACCCTTGCTTGTTAATAAAAACTGTTTCCTTACTTTTAAACAGCTCCCTCCCTGCAAGTGTTTGGTGTAAGTAAAACAGGATTACTTCCGCATCACTGATAATCTTATCCGCATTCCTGATTATAAAAATAAAAAGATTGTGATCAGCCCCAAAAATACTGATCTTGCCGTATACATTTATGAAATCCATTGCTAACTTTTCCTCGCCACAGAACAGATCTTAAAACTAAAGACTGTTAAATTATGGGGGTGATAAAAAAAAGAAAACAAAGCTCCAAATCAATAGCGCTATTAATGGGGAATATGTATAAAAAACCAATCCTCCACATACGAATGGTATGACACTTTCGTGCAAATGATGAACCAAATATGCTACGAAAATTCAGTCAAATATTTTGTTTTAGGAGACTTCAATGTTTATTTTGTCAACCAGATTAGACAATATATTTTCACCCCATGCATTCCATGAAATGAGTGATCTTTTCCTTCACTCTGTGACGCCAAGAATGATCAGTCGATCTTTCCTTATCTTCTTGGATATCAAGAACTTGCTTCAGCTTCGTCTCCGTTTTGGGAAACCAAGAAACATGACTTCATGTTTTCAGCATTTTGGGATGTCAGCTGTGGATTGGGAAGTGGGAAATTTTTCATGTTGGTTTTCCCTTTACGCTCATCCTTTGACATTCTTTGACATATTTCTCCCCTTTCCTACACCCTGCTCCCCCCTATACCTCTCTGTTGATTATCTAAGACTCTGTACGAATATTCGTGAAGTATACAGCACGTTTTAACCTAAAAAATTGTAAATAAGCAAACTATAAGGAAAAATAACAAAGAATCTTCAAGATTACCTTTCTAGTCCGTTAGTTTAATGCCAAAAATGAAAATGAGAAAAGATCCTTGCTGATGTGAGAAAAGTAAAAACTTCTGAAAATCGGCGTTCCTGGCTTTCGGGTTTCCCAAGGTGATGTTCAGTGTGTAGAGGAAAGGGTTGAGTGCTGAATTGAGCGGCAGGACGAAATGGCCATGATGACGTTTCCTCTCCTGGAATGGCCACGTCCACAGCGGCCAGCAGACCACACAGGCCGATAGGAACCAGCACAGGAAGCCCTGACATGGCGATGGACAGGAGACTCTGGCGATGACCGTTCTTTGGCCCTAACAATATCGCTTCCGTTGTTCTTGGTCTCCGCTCTCTGCTGGGACATAGCGTTGGATCTGACAGACCAGAAAATGAGAACGGGCCCACAGCGATCAACAGAAAGAGGACCGGGTTTACAGACGATCATGACACTGAAGGAGTAATGTGACCGGCAAAGTCAGCTCTGTTGAGGGCAGGGGATACAGATGCCTGTCTGATGGTTAAATTTCCCCAGTTTTGCCGTCACTGGAAGCAGAGGTACAGCGCCAGGGGGTTCCAGAGCCCAGATGATGACACAGGCCCATCTGAGCTGAAGGGGGCCCCAAATCGGCCTGGCTGAATGGGAAGTGAAGAACGAGGAATCGATCCAAGGTGATGAGACAGATCAAGAATGCTGACACTTCTGATGATAAAAATGATAAAAATCCTGCAATTTCTGCAGACTGTGCTTTGTTTTCCCGGTGGGTTCAGCCCAGACATAAATGCCTGCATTTAAAAACTTGTCAAACCAAACTACAATGGCAAGATACACTCCCATTAAAAGTCAGAAACACACAAATGAAGGGGCAAACAACCAGCAAACCCCAAACTTAATATCTCAAGGAAGAAAGAAACGATACAGAAAACGCTTAAGTTTCCCATAATAGCTAGCATAGCAAATATGGCGAGCGCAGAGCGATAAACACCAGGACTTCAACAGTCGTCACATGAGAATTTCATCAGTTGTGGCTACGCATTCACCTCGAAAACTGTTTGGTAAGACAACAGAGCAGCACAGTTTTTAAGTTACTGGCAAATACATCACTGAGCAAATCCATACTTTCATGAAGTCTGGAGTGAAATCAGAAACAGGGACATTCCCGCAAGTCCAAGACTCGGATACGGTGGAACAATGCCCGCCCTGGAGAGATTTAATCCCACTGTAAGACACATCCAGCCTTCCAAGGGCGGCATGACACCTGACAGAAGAGTTCAGGTTCAATGAAGACACGTGGACTCTAGAGAGATTGAAAACTAACATTGACTTCAGCAAATTGACCTTTGGACATTAAAACACTGTCAGATATAGGATTACCTGCCAGACTCAACTTTCGAAGATTGCGCATCTCCAGAAATGGTGGAGCTGACATCAAAACATTAAATTGTCAGTTAAGTCCAAAACTCTGAAGATTGGGCAGCTTGAAGTTGGACAAATTCTCCAACCACAACTTTGAACACCCAGGTGGACCAGCATGATGTTCTGGGCAACATCAGTCTGGTACAGTTGACTTCCCCTGGCTTCCAGGTAGCGCAAACTCTGGGTAGGAGAGACCTGGAAGGTGTGACTACAGGTAAAAGCCCTGGCCTTGACACGTGCATGAATGTGGACAAGGGCAGATCACACATCACTTCATATCATGCTGGGGCATTGTGGCCGACCATCACACAGGTGATCCACGTGAACACAGATCGTTTTCCCCCACCACGGCATCGTAAAACCCCCGAACATCTGTAATCCTGACACAGTTCATCTTCATGCCTGGACAAATCGTTGATTCCGTTACATCTGACGTACACAGGTAAACAATATCCATGTCAGGACATTGAAAATGTGTGTCCCGGGGACTGGTGCTGTTTTCTGGCATGGCTGTCACAGTGGAACTCCCCCAGGTCTGTCAAAGTTGACAACAGCTGAAACAGGGAAAACTTGAACTGACGTGGTGGCATCAGATAATGATGTATGTCCCCTGACAGCCGTGGGTTTGGGCAATCTGATTCATCCAGGTTTGTCATACGTCTTGATATCCGTCACAGCGTTTTTTTATAGTATGCACTACACCGAAAGGAAAACAAAACCAAACAAACAAACAAGAAGAATATATACATGTCTGTGTGTAAAATAGATAGATAGATAGATAGATAGATAGATGATAGATAGATAGATAGATAGGTAGATAGGTAGGTAGTAGGTAGGTAGGCAGGTAATTATTGCTTTATCCTCAGTAATTCGTTCTCACAGGCTGTTTTTACATCTGCACCGTTTGATTTGGGGGGAATTGATCAAGGAAGAGTGTGGTTTTTTTTCATGAATCCCAAAAAAATATTTATTTCATGTCAGTCAGTCATTCCCTGACCGCTGGGGTCGTTAGGAGGACGTAAATGGGCATTTTGCCGCTTCTTCCAGGCTCTTCTCTTTGGTGGCTGTCTGAGGAATCTGGCATGGTATTTTGTTCCAGTCCTTTTATTGTCGGACCATCTTTCTCTCCTCCTCGTCTGTGCCCCCTTCAACGGTGCTTGAAGGAGGGTTTTTGGGGAGAGGGGTTGTGACGAATGACGTGGCCAACCTTTCCATTCCGTCTTTTTGAAGTTGCCAAAAGGGTGGTTGGGGGCCCAACAGGTTGTGACCACGTTCCGCACATAATCATTGGTCTTGTGTTCTTTGTAGGAGATGCGGAGTAGTTTCCTCAGCCCCTGGTCTCAAACGCCTGGATTCTTCTTTCTGTTTTCGGCCATCAGTGTCACAACCATAAAAGAGGATGGAGACCACTAGTGACCTGCAGAGCCGGAATTTTGTGTGGAAACTGATGTTGCTCTTCCACACTCTGTTCAGTCTGGCCACGCTGCTGATGCGGAGTGATCCTGATTCGGATTTTCTGCTGTGCAGGTGCCATCTTTTGACAGGGTTGCTCTAAAATACCTAAAAGCTGGTCACTTCTTCCAGAGGCTCACCCATTCATGGTTATGTTGGCACTGCTGTTAGTCGTGCTGTTGACCATGACCTTTGACTTCTCTGTGCTGACCTCCTTGCCGTAAGCACTTTCTCTTGTGAAAGTCCGTTTGTAAGATCCTGGAGCTCGGTGTTTAATGCCCGACTAATCAGCAATTAAATTCCATGAAATCCCAGAGGGGAGAGAGAGAGAGAGGGGAGAGGGAGAGAGGAGAGAAGAGAGAGAGGGAGAGAGAGAGAGAGAGAATTTATGAATAAAGTTTATGATGATTGGGTGGATGATGATTAAACCTTGCTAAGATAGAAAGTAACAGATGGGTAATATACATACTTACCCACCCTATCACTTTCCATGGGAGAGAGAGAGGAGAGAGAGAGGAGAGAGAGAGAGAGAGAGAGAGAGGAGAGAGAGAGAAAAAGAGAGAGAGATGTGCATCTGTAAAGTCTAAAAAATTGGAAAGGACCTCCTCCCTCCCTCCCCTTTCCTCCCCCCCCCCCCCCTCACCCCTCTCATCTACTTCACACACACGCGCGCGCGTGCACACACACGCACAAAACTCACACACACACACAACAACACACACACTCTCTCTCTCCTTTTCTCCCCCTTCTCTCTTCTCACACACCAACACACACACACCACACACACACACACACACACAACATACACACACTTACCACATATGCATGTGCGCGCGTGGCACAACACCACACACACACACACACACACCCCAAACCTGGTCCTGCCCCAGTTGAACTTTGACCTTTTACAGGTGGGGAACACACAGAAGTCTTCATCACTACCAGTAGAGCAGTCCTTCGGAAATTCACACAGCAAGACTGTACGGCAAGAACTGTCCCGACAGCCCACAGTAAAAATAGGCGGTGTCCGTCTCGGGGTCGCCCTCTGCCTGTACCAAACCAGCGATGTCCCCCTCACCACAACGACTTTCCGTCCAGGCAACATCCGTGTGTCAGTGCTGCAGCGGACACATTAAAGAGGACACGTGATGAGTGAATTGGCGGAATGGAGGCACAGTTGCGGATTGAGTAATTGAGGACTCACACATGAGCTGAGGCTAAGAAATGAACACGAGATAGCTTGGCCTGCGGGGGAGGTTTTTGTACTCCTGACGCAGTCGCCCCCAGGCGTTTCTGAACGGAAAATCTAGATGCAAAGTAGGCGACAGAGCCGTTCCCATGCCTGTATTTGTTACCTAAGATTACAGGTGAAAATATGACGATGGGAAAATATCAGCATTATTGATATGACACAAGGAACATACAAATTTAAAAAGAGGTGACACTTGAATCACGGGAAA
>JAFLJL010004458.1:0-5000 GCA_018398815.1 Conus ventricosus
TTCTTTTTCAACAAATTGTTTGATCATGGAATTTCCCTAAACAATGGTCATGACCTTATCGTCCCAATATATAAAAAGGAGACGTTAATCAGCCAGATAATTATCGTGGCATAGCCTTAACAAGTGTTGTAAGTAAAGTTTATACACACATTTAACGAAAAGGCTATCCATATGGGCAAAAGAAGAAGAAAAAATTCTTGAAGAGCAGCAGGTTTCCGAGCAGGGTATAGTACAATTGACCATATTTTCACCCTCTATCTCTTCTTCTTCTTCTTCCTAAAATATTGGTTCACTCAAAAACGAGTAGGTCACCAGCGCGCATGTTAAAAAGTAAAATAAAATAACATAAAACAGTGCAGCTCAGACTGTTGGCCCTGGAGCAAATTTAGCAACAAGGGGTCGCACTCGATATTCAAGAAGATTCAAGCAATGGCCAAATTCAGGCCCAGGTAATAGTAAAATATCAGGGAAGTAAAAATAGAAAATCGTCAATATGCAGATCTCAAAACTGTCGAATCAATTTGTTTTTTGAATGAGATTGCATTTGTGGCAATCTTGATGGCACCTGCAGTGAGTTTCCACAGCCGTACAGAACTGGGATAAAAAGAATGTAAGTGGCTGTCAATATTTGATGCAGGTATGGTATAAACATTGACCGCCACTCCTGGTGCTACTTTTATTCATACAGTTGTTCCATTGGAATATCAATTACTTTAGCTCTGCCTTTGAAAAAGGTGTTAAGTTTAATAAAAGCTCTTCTCTCTTCTAAGGGTTTCCATTCTAATTTCCTCATGTTCTTCCTAGTATCCCCTTTTCTCTGATGTGGTTCCCTGTTACGAACCGTGCTGCTCTCTTCTGAATCTTTTCAAGGTATCAATGTCCTTTAGATGGTAAGGATCCCAAACTGAGCAACCATATTCCATACTGGTCTAACCAGTGTTTTGTAGCAGTCGTCTTTAACCTTTTGGAGGCAGTCATTGATATTCCTGTGTAAAAAAGCTAAGATGTTATTTGCTTTCTTACATACTAAATTGTAATGTTTTTCCATTTGAGACGACTATCTATAATCACGCCTAAATATTTTGCAGCATTAGTTTCTTTAAGAATAGTATTATGGATAGAATAATCGATCTAATTAGTGAGCGTTTGTTACATATACGCAACACTTGGCACTTTTGAGGATGAAATTCCATTTCCAAGTTCTTTCCCACTCTTGTAAAGCGTTTAGATCTTCTTGTAGAATGCGTGTATCATTCTTGCTTCTGATTGTTCTATATACTAAACTGTCATCTGCAAAAAGCCTTATAGTAGTTCCAGGAGAGAGATTTCTACTTATGTCATTTATACAAATTAAGAAAAACAAGGGCCCCAGAACAGTTCCCTGTGGTACACCTGACAAGACTGGTTTACAATGGGATGACGACCCTTCCACAACAACTTTCTGCGTTCTCCCAACGAGGAATGATCTAGCCCATTTTAGCAAAGAACCGCCAATGCCAATGTGTTCTAATTTAAGCAGCAGGCCCTCATGGTCAACCTTACAAAGGCTTTAAGAAAAAATCTAAAAAATTTTTGCATCTTTTTGCGCTTTTTTTAAACAGTTACAAAAATCATTGAGTTTTTGTTATAAGTTGAGTCTCACAACTCCTTCGCGCAAAACCATGCGGGGCGTTATTAAGAAATCATATTTGTAAAGAGGGTCCATTAGCTACTATATATTATGTGTTCAATATTTTAGCTGATAGGGATTTAAGAAAAAACAGCAAGTTCTCTGCTTTTTTTGTCACCCTTTTAAAAAGGGGGACAATGCTCCATCTCGCCACTCATCGGGTATTACTCCCTGCCCGTAAGCTGGTAAAAGTAATTGGTAACCTCACTCAATTCATTGCACATAATTTTAACGCCAGAACGCCATGGGGACCATAGTTTTTTTTTTCATTGATATTGGTCATAACTTAAATACTCCGCTTTTTTACTTTGATGTTTTGCATTTCAGGTTTACATCATTTTTTAGTCTAACTTAATAAAGGGTTTTGGGTTTTCAGAAAACAAACAAAATCTTTTTTTAGAAAATTTTCTTTCCTCAGGTCCTTTAGTTATTCGGGTCTATCTTTATACAGAATCTTACAAAAGAATTCTAAACTTACTTGCATTTTTGATTTTAAAAAAGCGTTTGCTCTGTAAACGGGAATTCACTTGGGCATTTTGAGGGGGAAGGGGTAAGGCAAAATGATGGGGCCTTAAGAAGTATTTATGATTCTGTGTTGGCTTGTGTTCGTGACAAAATGTTTATTCTATATTTCAAGCCAAGGGGGAACAAGGTTGCCTACTGACCCCCATATTGTTTTCCTTTTTCTTTAATAATTAGCTTGAAATTGTCTGTACGGAAACATGGAATAAAAATTGATTCCTGGGCACCAAAATTTTTCTTCTTTTTGTTTGCAGACATTCATACTGTTGTCAAATACAAAATGGTCTTCAAAACCCAGTTTGACAGTTTAAAAAAGAGAAACGATAGACTACATCTGATATTAAATTTTAAAAAACAAACGAATTGGGTTTTAAAAGGAGGTCATTGCGCCGGGGAGAGATATTTTAGGAGGAAAGAAGTATGTTAAAAATTCTTAAAAATTTTTGGGGAAGGGTTTTTTCCCACAAAATTAAGTTTTGGTACATTTTTATTAACCTGAAAAAGGGAAAAAGGGGTAAGGACATATTAGACCAGGAAAAATTTGAACACTGGGATGTAGATCTTTTTTTGGAAACTTTTTGACACACAAATAAGCCCATATTAACCTACGCAGCTGAAGTGGGGGGACTGGAAAAAGATGGGAAAAAATTTAAAAAAGGGATACCTTTTCAATAAAAAAACTTTAGGGCTTCCCCTCCACACTTCTAAAACTTTTTTTAGGCGAAACCGGGAAAATATCCCCTCTTTTTCGAATGTCTGTAAATTATTAAAAATTGGGAAAAAATTACTAACCTACCAAGTCGAGAATTCAGACATCATATAAAGCTTGTTATAAAACATGAATCTGGTCACTTAAATTAGGCGTCAAATGTTAAGAGAATTTATGCGAGAATGGATTTGGGGGAGAGCTAAGCCCAAAGGGCAGGGTTGTAATGGTTTTTTAGTGAATTCAAAGATAACTTATCTCCGCTATAAACAGCATTGGCATTCAGATTGGAAACTAATGAAAAAAAAGGTGGGTTTTTTTTCTTTCAAAAAAAGTTTTTCAAGCAAAAAAAAATTTTTTTAAATTTTTATTGGAAAATGGCATAGGGTTTGTCTTATCAGATTCAGACAAGAGTTAAACGGCCTAAAAAATGTAAACTTGGGTTTTAAACTGAAGAAATAAAAAAAAAAGTTTCCCGTCGTGGGAAATGGGAAAAAGGGGAAAAATTTATTTACTGTTCAATTTCTCTGCTTTTTAATGAAAAACGTAAAACGTATATTCTAATTCCTTTTCAAAAATCCTGATCAAAACGTAACATATATTCTTTCAAATAAAAATGAAAATGTAACGATATCCCTGGCTAGATTTTTAGCAGAAGCAATGAAGATTAGGAAAGTGTTAATTGAACAAAGTCAACAAATACAAGATGATCCACCATCTGTATACCCGCGTTCGCGCATGCATCTCTCTGTTTCTGTCTCTGTCTCTGTCTCTCTCTCTTTCTTTCTCTCGCACTCTTCCCTCTCTCTCTCTCTCTCTCTCTGTCTGTCTCTCTCTCTCCTCTCTCTCTCTCCTCTCTCTCTCCCCTCTCTCTCTCTCTCTCTCTCTCTCTTTATCTCTGCGTGCGCGCGTGTGTGTGAGTGTGCGCGCGCGAGCGCGCGTGTGTGCATGCACCTGCATGGGCGTGCATATTTTCTTTCATGCGTGTGTGTATAGTCTTTTGATAAAGATTTGAGATCATTTATGACAAAATATTTAATTATATATGATTATCCCCCCTTGTCTGAAAGGGCTGTACAGCTATTGGACAATAAAAAAGTGTCAGTGTCAGTGTCTGTTTGTCTGTCTGTCTGTCTGTCTGTCTGTCTGTCTCTCTCTCTCTCTCTCTCTCTCTCTCTCTCTCTCTCTTCTCTCTCCTCTCTCTCTCTCTCTCTCTCTCTCTCTCCTATATGAATGTCTTTCTAATCGAAAACAGGTAGTATGTGTTAATTCCTTAAAATCAGATTTGCAGCCAGTAAAATATGGTGTTCCACAAGGATCTGTTCTTGGCCCTTTACTCTTTTCGATCTATATAAATGATTTACCGCTACGTATCCAATGTGACTGCGAATTATTTGCTGATGACAACTTTATGCATTCTAACCACCCTTGCTTGCAGGTTGTGACGTCCGATCTACAAGATAGTTTAAACAGTGCCGTCAAATGGGCGGAAATCAATCACATGTCTCTTAATGCAAAAAAAACTAAATGCATGGTCATTACTAGCAGACAAAACGTCAAAATATACCTGTTGATTTATTTTCAATATTGTTTTCTAGTGAAAAAATCGAAGAAGTAAAAACACATAAAGTTTTGGGTGTTGTCATTGATACAACTTATCATGGTCGATCACGTAGCTTACCTACGCAAAAGAATATCCCAAAAAATATTCCAGTTGTCAAAAATAAAGCATTTTCTGAATATGCATGCTAGAAAACAATTCTTTCATGCCCATATACAGTCAATTATAGACTATGCTTCTACTTTATGGATTCAGCCAGCGCAAACATTCTGAAACCTTTAGCAAGATTGCATAGGCGCGCAATAAAATTAGTTCTCTTAAAATCTAGTTCATTAACTCTAAACGATTATAAATCCTTGGATATCCTTCCCCTAAAGCAAAAACTCGAATATAATAAGGCTATATTTATGCATAAAGTGGTAAATGGAAATGCACCTCCCTCCATTGTAAACAGTTTCCGACGAATGACAATAGACACGTCCACAAGTTAATAATGCCTCTGCCCAGACTTGACCTTTACAAATCAAGCCTCGTATACAGTG
>JAFLJL010004458.1:12500-17442 GCA_018398815.1 Conus ventricosus
CCCTTCCCAATTTGCCCCTAAATTATCCCCATTCTGCCCCTTCTCCATTTTGCCCCTTCCATCTTGCCCCTTCCCAATTCGCGCCATTGCCACTTTGCCCCTTTCCCTTTTTCGCCCCTTTCCCAATTGACCCCTTTCCCATTTCGCCCCTTCTCATTTCGCCCCTTCCCACTTGCCCCTTCCTATTTTGCCTTGAAGTTTATTACAGCGGAATGTGCATTGTTGGTCAACAACCAGGCTTTCACCTCGCTGCAGAATGTGCATTGTTGGTCAACAACCAGGCTTTCACCTCCCTGCAGAATGTGCATTGTTGGTCAACAACCAGGCTTTCACCTCCCTGCAGAATGTGCATTGTTGGTCAACAACCAGGCTTTCACCTCCCTGCAGAATGTGCATTGTTGTCAACAGATAGGCTTTCACCTCCCTGCAGAATGTGCATTGTTGGTCAACAACCAGCCTTTCACCTCCCTGCAGAATGTGCATTGTTGGTCAACAACCAGCCTTCACCTCCCTGCAGAATGTGCATTGTTGGTCAACAACCAGGCTTTCACCTCCTGCAGAATGTGCCTTGTTTGTCAACAACCAGCCTTTCACATCCCTGCAGAATGTGCATTGTTGGTCAACAACCACCTTTCACATCCCTGCAGAATGTGCCTTGTTGGTCAACAACCAGCCTTTCACATCCCTGCAGAATGTGCATTGTTGGTCAACAACCAGGCTTTCACCTCCCTGCAGAATGTGCATTGTTGGTCAACAACCAGGCTTTCACATCCCTGCAGAATGTGTATTGTTGGTCAACAACCAGGCTTTCACATCCCTGCAGAATGTGCATTGTTGGTCAACAACCAGGCTTTCACATCCCTGCAGAATGTGCATTGTTGGTCAACAACCAGGCTTTCACATCCCTGCAGAATGTGCATTGTTGGTCAACAACCAGCCTTTCACCTCCTCAGTTTGTTTGCATAAATTCTACAGCATTCACCATCTTGTCTTGTGACTTTGTTTCTCACTTCACTGATTCTGTGGTTGCAGAATTCCAGGAAACTGGTCTGTTTGAATCGCTTGGTTTCTGTAAATATCGAACTGGAACTGACAGAAAGGGAACTGGAACTGACAGAAAGGAACTGGGAACTGGCAGAAAGGGGACTGGAACTGACAGAAAGGAACTGGCAGAAAGGGAACTGGGAACTGACAGAAAGGAACTGGGGAAATGATAGAAAGGGAACTGGAACTGACAGAAAGGAACTGGAACTGACAGAAAGGGAACTGGGAACTGACAGAAAGGGAACTGACAGACTGGGAGAAAGGGAACTGGGAACTGACAGAAAGGGAACTGGGAGCTGACTGAAAGGGGACTGGAACTGACAGAAAGGGAACTGACAGACTGGGAGAAAGGGAACTGGGAACTGACAGAAAGGGAACTGGGAGCTGGCGAAAAGGGGACTGGGAACTGACAGAAAGGGAACTGACAGACTGGGAGAAAGGGAACTGGGAACTGACAGAAAGAGAGCTGACAGAAAGGAACTGGGGAACTGACAGAAAGGGAACTGACAGACTGGGAGAAAGGGAACTGGGAACTGACAGAAAGGGAACTGGGAGCTGACAGAAAGAGGACTGGAACTGACAGAAAGGGAACTGACAGACTGGGAGAAAGGGAACTGGGAACTGACAGAAAGGGAACTGGCAGAAAGGGAACTGGCAGAAAGGGGACTGGGAGAAAGGGAACTGGGAACTGACAGAGAGGGAATTGGAGGAACTGGAAACTGACAGAAAGGGAACTGGGAACTGACAGAAAGGGAACTGGAACTGACAGAAAGGGGACAGGGAACTGACAGAAAGGGAACTGGAACTGACAGAAAGGGGACTGGGAACTGACAGAAAGGGAACTGGAACTGACAGAAAGGGGACTGGGAGAAAGGAGCTGGGAACTGACAGAAAGGGAACTGACAGAAAGGGAACTGGGAACTGACAGAAAGGGAACTGGGAACTGCCAGAAAGGGAACTGACAGAAAGGAACTGGGAACTGACAGAAAGGAACTGGAACTGACAGAAAGGGAACTGGGAACTGACAGAAAGGGAACCGATAGAAAGGGAACTGGTACTGACAGAAAGAGAACTGGGAACTGACAGAAAGGGAACTGGGAACTGACAGAAAGGGAACTGGGAACTGACAGAAAGGGAACTGACAGAAAGGGAACTGGGACTGACAGAAAGGGAACTGAGAACTGACATAAAGGGAACTGGGAACTGACAGAAAGGGAACTGACAGAAAGGGAACTGGGAACTGACAGAAAGGGAACTGGGAACTGACAGAAAGGGACTGGAACTGGGAGAAAGGGGACTGGGAACTGACAGAAAGGGAACTGGGAACTGACAGAAAGGGAACTGGGAACTGACAGAAAGGAACTGGGAACTGGGAGAAAGGGAACTGGGAACTGACAGAAAGGGAACTGGGAACTGACAGAAAGGGAACTGGGAACTGACAGAAAGGGAACTGGGAACTGGCAGAAAGGGAACTGGGAACTGACAGAAAGGGAACTGGGAGAAAGGGGAAATGGGAACTGACAGAAAGGAACTGAACTGAAAGAACGGGAACTGGGAACTGACAGACAGGGAACTGGAACTGAGAGAAAGGGAACTGAGAACTGACAGAAAGGAACTGACAGAAGGGAACTGAGAACTGACAGAAAGGGAACTGACAGAAAGGGAACTGACAGAAAGGGAACTGGGAACTGGCAGAAAGGGAACAGGGAACTGACAGAAAGGGAACTGGGAACTGACAGAAAGGGGACTGGGAACTGACAGAAAGGGACTGGGAACTGACAGAAAGGGAACTGGGAACTGACAGAAAGGGAACTGACAGAAAGGGAACTGGGAACTGACAGAAAGGGAACTGGGAACTGACAGAAAGGGGACTGGGAACTGGCAGAAAGGGACTGGCAACTGGCAGAAAGGGAACTGGGAACTGACAGAAAGGGACTGGAACTGACAGAAAGGAACTGGGAACTGACAGAAAGGACAGAAAGGGAACTGTGAACTGACAGAAAGGGAACTGGCAGAAAGGGACTGGTAACTGACAGAAAGGGAACTGGGAACTGACAGAAAGCGAACTGGGAACTGACATAAAGGGGACTGGAACTGGCAGAAAGGGAACTGGGAACTGAGAGAAAGCGAACTGGGAACTGACAGAAAGGGAACTGAGAAATGACAGAAAGGGAACTGGAACTGACAGAAAGGGAACTGGGAACTGACAGAAAGTGGACTGGGAACTGACAGAAAGGGGACTGGGAACTGACAGAAAGGGAACTGGGAACTGACAGAAAGGGAACTGACAGAAAGGGAACTGGAACTGACAGAAAGGGAACTGGGAACTGACAGAAAGGGACTGGGAACTGGGAAAAGGGGACTGGGAACTGACAGAAAGGGAACTGGGAACTGACAGAAAGGGACTGGGAACTGACAGAAAGGGAACCGGGAACTGACAGAAAGGAACTGGGAACTGACAGAAAGGACAGAAAGGGAACTGAGAACTGACAGAAAGGGAACTGGCAGAAAGGGGACTGGGAACTGACAGAAAGGGAACTGGGAACTGACAGAAAGGGAACTGATAACTGACAGAAAGGGAACTGGAACTGACAGAAAGGGGGCTGGGAACTGACAGAAAGGGAACTGAGAACTGACAGAAAGGGACTGGAACTGACAGAAAGGGAACTGGGAACTGACATAAAGGGAACTCGGAACTGACATAAAGGGACTGGGAACTGCAGAAAGGGAACTGGGAACTGACAGAAAGGGACTGGGAACTGACAGAAAGGGAACTGGGAACTGACAGAAAGGGAACTGGGAACTGACAGAAAGGGAACTGACAGAAAGGGAACTGAGAACTGACAGAAAGGGAACTGACAGAAAGGGAACTGGGAACTGGCAGAAAGGGAACTGGGAACTGACAGAAAGGGACTGGAACTGGCAGAAAGGGAACTGGGAACTGACAGAAAGGGACTGGGAACTGACAGAAAGGGGACTGGGAACTGGCAGAAAGGGAACTGGGAACTGACAGAAAGGGGAATGGAAACTGGCAGAAAGGGGACTGGGAACTGACAGAAAGGGGACTGGGAACTGACAGAAAGGGGACTGGAAACTGGCAGAAATGGGACTGGGAACTGACAGAAAGGGAATGACAGAAAGGGGACTGGGAACTGGCAGAAATTGGACTGGAACTGACAGAAAGGGGACTGGAACTGACAGAAAGGGACTGGGAACTGACAGAAAGGGACAACATGGAAAGGAGCATGGGAAGGGGTGAAATGGGAATTAAAAAAAAATATTGAAACTAAATGAATTAAATCAATTGAAATTGGGAAGGGTGAAATGGGAATTTAAAAAAATATATTGAAATTAAATTAATTGAAATTGGGAAGGGTGAAATGAGATTAAACGGATAGAGGCGAAATGGTGTCTGTGCTGTCTGTTGTGTCTGTCTGTCTTCTGTCTGTCTGTCTGTCTCTTTCTCTTCTCGCTTCTCTTTCTCTCTCTCTCAAAAAAATAAAAAAAATAAATCAAAAAGGGAATTAACAGACAAGGCGAAAAGGGGAAAATGAAAGGGGCAAAATGGAAGTGACGAATGGAGGGGGTGAACAGAAGGTGAATGGACAGGGGGATTGGAAAAGGATGTTTGGATGAATGGAAGGGGCAGTGGAAGGGTGAAATGGGATCAGGGCGAACAGAAGGCGGATGGGAAGGGCAATGGAAAGGGGCGAATGGAAGGACAAATGGTAAGGGGCGATTCCATCTGCTCTCTGCTAACATACCTCCCTTAAAACCTACTTTGTGCAGCGCGTGAACACTTGTTCAAACGCGTGCGTGCGCGCGCGCGCGCGCGCGCCAACACACACAAAACACACACACACACAACACACACACACCAAACACAACCACACAACCA
>JAFLJL010004459.1:0-10000 GCA_018398815.1 Conus ventricosus
ACTACCACCCATTCAATTCAATATATCATCATTCTCACATCAAACCACTAGTAAAGTCTATAACTTTACTACACATGATCATAGAAAGAAACATCAATGCATA
Source organism: Conus ventricosus (assembly GCA_018398815.1). Taxonomy (NCBI): domain Eukaryota; kingdom Metazoa; phylum Mollusca; class Gastropoda; order Neogastropoda; family Conidae; genus Conus; species Conus ventricosus. The sequence goes on from JAFLJL010004459.1 coordinate 104, forward strand.
TGGAATCAAACAAAATAAAACATTCTCTCTTCCTTGAACATCACAAAACCATTTATCTAAATCATCATTAACTAACCCGGGTATAAATAGATTTCTACTTTAAACCTGGCCAGGTGATCTTAAACTATTCACGAATCACTGTCTTTTCTTTTCTTTTTTTTTTCTTGTTTCTTTTCACTGTCACTTTCACAAGCACAACACAACTGCTGGCACTGGTCAGTTGACTGCTGGCACTGGTCAGTTGGTCTGCTGGCACTGTCAGGTTAGACTGCTGGCACTGGCGTTGGCCTGTGGTTCTGCTTGACGAAGTGACGCTGCCAGTATGAGGTCGAACCCCGGTTCAGATTGAACAGTGACTATTAGACATCGATCTGTTCTCCTTTCTTTCTTCCTGCATTAACGCATTGCACTCTCTCTCTCTCTTCTAGTCTGCTCTATCAAATGGACATGGTTGCTTTTCTTTTCTTTTTCTTTTCCTTTTTTTTCTCTTCATCATTAGCAACTCTCTCTCTCCACATCTCTCCTTATCCCTCCTCTGCAGACTCTACTCGTGCTAATGCCTCAACTTGGTTCTCTTCTCTCCCCTCATCTCTCTGCCTTTTCTCTCGAGCAGAGCCTACTCTCCATAACCTCTTCCTCTCTGTCTGTCGTTCCCCGTTCTTCTCTTCATCACTCACGCATTCCTATCTTACCCTTAAACCCATCTGTCAAAGGGCGAGTACCTTTGGGTCAGTATTTTCGCCGCCTTCTACTGAGTTGCCTCCCCTCTCATTTCATTGGATATGTAAATCATGACAGTCACATCTACCTGCCTTGCTCTCTGTGGGTGGTCAATGGTCATTTAATTAATTAGCTAGATTTCACCCCCACCCACACAGTACCTCCCCCCTCCCTTTCCGGCGACGTCGACTTAATTGTGGACACTGGTCCTACAAATTGGCTGATGAGTCTGGCCCAGGCGCCGAGACCCGTCTGACCTAACATCGAGGCGTCGTCAAGCGCTTAGTCTGTCTGGGAATGACAGTACCGTCTCCGTGGAGCCTCTCCGCTATGCCTAATTGTTTACCCGACACATGAGGCCGTCTACCTGGCGCCCAGAATTTGACTTTTGGCTTATGCCCGTTGAGCTGGCTGGCGACTGAAACCCCGACTTCGGTTTTCTATTTTTGTCCGTGACAATTTCCCCCTTGCAAAAGACTATGCTCCGCATTGTCTCAAAACAACGGTACAAAAAAGATAACAACCGAATTTGCTGACACCACAGCTACACGTGCAAAGTTTGGAAAATACTTTACAACAAACGGTTTATAAATTATCAGAATATCAGTTGGTGAACACCACCCCAATGATGTTTATCATTGACGTGCGCTCTTGCGTTATTTTCGACTCATTATAACGACCTCTGTTCGCACCTATGCAATACCCCTACCTCGATTTGCCACATCTTCTCTTCACAATTATTATAAAAGCACAATCGAATATGATCACCGATCCATGACACCTCACTGAGGAATCTATCTCCATCCTCACTTATCGCAAACAGTGCATCACTACACAACGACTGTATTCTCCCCAACATAACCACATTTACATGAACAAGTCTCACAAAGAAAATAATGAACCAAAGCCAAAGGGAATGAACCCATATTCACTCAACATACTGAATCAACAACAATATTATTAACAAAATACTATGCACACCCTTGATATGACAGCCTTCCACTGAGTTGCAGCATGCTGACTATACCGCATAAATAGTCCAGCTCCGACATTCTGTCGACCTGGAATGTAACTGCACTCGATACCTGTAGGCTGCATGCCATTGCCCAACGCAGCACCAGCTGTTTTTGTCGTCCCGCAGCGCCCTTGTGCTGAGTCTCACGCTGAATAATTATATTTGCGGAGAAAAATTCGCATGGAAAAGTTTTGGTTTCCCATTCACTATCAATTCGGTAATCCTGATCTTCCTTTTTCAATGATTGTGAATGGTCCCTTCCAATGCATCAGCAGCTTGTTGTGAACCCGTGGAAGCCGTAACAGGACTTATCTCCACATTGAGAGGATTGCTTCCTCACCGTTCCTTTATATGCGTCTTCTAACGACCCTAGCCTTCAGCAGACTTTCCTTTGCAACCTTACGATGTCTCATACCTGTGCCCACCTTTGGAACAGGGCGAGATGCCATCAATCAATAGTTACTCTCCTGAATGGTGTGTCAATTAAAGGGGTTGTTTAAGAAGGCGCCTTCCTCTTCACCCTCTTGTGCTGACCTTGACACACGCCACATACATGCAGAAACGCTTTATGTCTCCATTTGCCCATGGTCCCCAATGAAAATCATCAAAAAAATTCGGTCAGCTGTTTTGCTTGGGCGAGATGACCCCCTCCATGAGCGACTCGTGACCCACTGACATACAGTGTCATGGGCGATAACGGGCTGTACCTCTAACTGAGTTGTCACCTTACCTCTTCCCCTTGTGAACACTCGGTACAACAACCCGCCTTTCACCAGAAATTCCTGTCTCACCTCCTCTAACCACCTGTGTCTCCTCACACCTTCTGCCCAACTCCCAAGACTTCACAGCGAAGGGTCCTTGTTCCTGGCAGCCCTAACCTCATCAGGCGACACATCTATGGCCTGACTTCCTTGCTGGAACGACTAACGGTTTTATCAACCTTTCCTCCTTCTTGCACGTGTTTAACTGCTGCCCCTTTAGCAGTCACCAACTCAGGATCCCCTTGATCCCTTGCACCTGGAAAATTCCCAATGATCAAATCATAAAGGGTTTCTCCATCACCAACGCAGACAACTCATCGCCTGAAAGTAAGGGGTACGTACTTCAATCTTAGCAACTGAAACTCCCCTCACAGTGCCATCGATTTAGAGGTACAGTCCTGGATTTTGCCCAGTCAAATCCCCTTCATTCGACCCACGTTGTTCTGACTACACCACAGACCAACCCATGTGTCTCGTAACACTTTCACCCTTCTGCTGCCAATCCACCCTTTCTATCCACTGGTAAGAACCAGCTCGCCCTAGGTGCCTCCATCCCTGACAACTGACAGGCTGTCCAGTGGCTAGCCATATGCTGCACTCCACCCTCTTCAGATGGATCCCTTTTTGGTTCCACTGCAGTCGTCTCCCCATGGCGACCCTTATCCCACCTCTTGCAAGGCTGCTGGCCTCTGAACTCCAATGCGACAATCCTCGCCACATGTCCCTTCTTGTGACAAATGAAACACCTATTGTCCCTTTTCCTCCTTCTGCCCCAGCCACTGGGGTTTGCAACTGTCAGAAAACTCCCCTATCTCCTGCCACTCTTCTCACCTGTGCTTGGCACCTGTTTCTCCTGCACCTTAGTGCCCAAAACAAAAACCGTGCCTCTCTATACACCACGCTAACTTTAAGCAACTCCCTGCTGTCTCACTGGCTGTCTCTCTTCAAATTATGGTTTAACTCAGGGCCGCAACCTACAAAATCTGTTCCTCAAACCAGCCTTTCAACTCATGAAGGGGGGGGGGGGGGGGCGAACTCCTTTCACCCGTACCTAATCAACTCTAACCATTTCTCAAAATAGTTATCTAAACTGCACCAATACTGAGTGTACTTTCCCTGCTTTTAATCTAGCCGATCGAAATATCTTTTCTGGAATCCCTCCTCTGTGAGGTCAAATCCCTTCATCACAATGATTCCTTCACAGCAACCAAAATTTCGATTGTTTGTCTCTGTAACCAGGGAAAATCTGTAAAGCCCTTACCCGTCAATAGCGCTGACAAAATGACTTCCCACTCCTTCTGAAGGCCAACCCTGACTGGTAGCAAACGTTTTCAAAACGACTGATGTATGCATCAATCGAATCTGTTTACCTTCACGAAAATTTGGCAACTTTGGTCGGGGGACAATCACTGCGCACAGAGTCACTTGAAACTGGAACTACCATCACCGTGGTCTTCCCTCCCCCTGTATTCTCACTCTCTACTACTTCTAATTGAATCCTAATCTTTCTGTTTCTGCCTTATTCTTTCTCGTTCCTGCGTTTTTCCCTATTCTTTCCTGTTTCCTGCGTTTTCCCTAGCTTTTAATCTTTCTGTTTCTTGCGTTTCGCATCTTTAAAACACCTTCCGCTCTCTAAGTGCTATTTTCTACTGCGACAACGGAGCGTCTTTCCCCTCTCGTTCATCACTTTCCATCTTTTGTTGGGTTTCCAACGAATGCTCGCAAACTCTGCTCCCGAGTATGCCTAAATCAAGAGCGACGCTCACGAGTGTTCAATAGGGGTGTTCTTTTCTTCCACCATTATATCTTTCTTTTTTTGAACAAGAGTTTTATTACTAACGACAGCCAAACTGTGGTTACCGACACGAGTGACTAATAGCACAATCCTATGAAAGACATATTAGCTTGGACAACGTAATTAGTTTTTTATAAGACGCCTACGCCTGACCCCACTTATGAAGCGAATTATAGGCAATCTGTGCGAAATGAAGTACTCTGGGCGAAATGGCCAAGCCTAGTAATAACTAATCTGGGAAGCAATGCCAAGCCTACATTTAACTATCTGGGAACATACAGTAATGACATTACCTTGTCTTAGGACTACAATACTTGAATCCCACCCAGCGTTCCTCTCAGAAAGTTGAACAATTTATAATAAATGGGCCAGAATATCCTGGCAGGCCCTCGCCAAAAAAATGCCAACCTCGGGGTATGTCAGTGGAGGAAGACTAGCGTACCACAGCACCAAACACACTCACATCTTGCTTAGATCTCATTCATATATCATGCATTCGTCACATCAAACCACTAGTAGAAGTCAATAACTTTACTACACATGATCATAGAAAGAACATCAAGTGCATAAGTAAATCAAACAAAATAAAAACATCTCTCTTTCCTTGAACTTCACAAAAACCCTTTATCTAAAACACATTAACTAACCCGGAAAAACAGATTTTCTACTTTACTGGCCAGTGAACTTAAACTATTCGCGAATCACTGGTCTTTTCTTTTCCTTTTTTTTCTTTTGTTCTTTTCACTGTCACTTTCACAAGCACAACACAACTGCTGGCACTGGTCAGGTTAGACCTGCTGCACTAGTCAGGTTGGTTCTGCTGCACTGGTCAGGTTAGACTCTGGCACTGCGTTGGCCTGTGGTTCTGCTTGACGAAGTGGGATACGCTGCCAGGTATTGAGGTCGAACCCTCGTTTCAGATTGAACATGACTATTAGACATCGATCAGTTCTCCTTTCTTTCCTTTCCTGCAATAACCCCGCATTGCACTCTCTCTCTCTCTCTTCTAGTCTGCTCTATCAAATGACAAGGTTCCTTTCTTTTTCTTTTTTTTCTTTCCTTCCTTTCCTTCATCATTAGCAACTCTCTCTCTCCACATCTCTCCCTATAGTCTTCCTCTGCAGACTCTATCTCGGCTAATGCTTCACCGGTTCTATTCAACTCCCCTCATCTCTCTGCTCTTCTCATCCTGTCAGAGCTTACACCCACCTCTTCCTCTCTCTCTCTTCTCTCTGTTCGTTCCCGCCCCTCCTCACTCACGCATTCCTATACTTATCTTAATACCCCATCGTCAAAGTGCGAGTAACATTGTCCAGTATGTTTCGCGCCTTCAACTGAGTTGCTCCCCTCTCATTTCATTGGAATATGTAAATCATGACATCACATCTAACCTGCCTTGCTCTCTGTGGTGGTCAATGTCATTAAATAATTAGTTAGATTTCGCCCCCCACTACAACAGTACCATCCCCCACTCCCTTTCCGGTGACGTCGACTTTATTGTGGACACTGGTCCACAGATTGGCTGGATGAGTCTGACCCAGGCGCCGAGACTCGTCCTGAGCAGACCTATTAGACGTCGACCCAAGCTGCTTAGTCTGTCTGCAGACAGTAACCGTCTCCGTGGAGCCTTTCCGCTATGCCTAATTGGTGAACCCGATCACATGAGTGCCGTCTGCCTGGCGCCCAGATATTTGACTTTCATTGGGCCAGCCCCGTCGAGCTGGAGCGACGCACCACGCTTTGGTTTGTTTTATTTTTGTCCTGACAATTTCCCCCTTTTTAAAAAGACTAGCCCGCTTTGTCCAAAACAACGGACAAAAAAAAAACCCAAACCCGAATTTGCTACACACACTACACGTGCAAAGTTTGGAAAAAATTTTTACAACAAACGGTTTAAAATTTAAAATATATCATTGTGAACACCCCCCCCAAGATTTATCATTGAGGGCCCGCTCTTGCGTTTTTCGACTCTTTTTAACACCTCTGTGCGCCCCTATGAATTCCCCTACCTGCGGATTTCCACATCTTCTCTTCACAATTTTTAAAAAAGCAAAATCGAAATGTCACATCCATGACACCCACTGGGGAACTCCATCCCACTTACGCAAACATGCTTTCACAAAAACGACGTATTTTCCCCAAACATAACCACATTTTACATAACAAGTCCACAAAGAAAAAATAACCAAGCAAATGGAATAAAACCCATACACTAAACAACTGAAATCCACAATTATTACAAAATACTATGCACCCGGTAACGACCCCTCTGATTGCAGTTTTGCTAGACTACAGGGCTTAAATAGTCAGCTCCGACATTCGTCGACCTGGAAGTCGCACTCGATACCTGTAGGGCTGCAGTGCCTTTGCCCAACGAGCACCCTGCGTTTTTTCCCCCGCTGCGGCCCCTTTGTGCTGATCTCACGCTGAAAAATTTTTGCGGGAAAATTCGCAGGGAAAATTTTTGGTTTCCTTTCCACATCAATTGGGTAACCCTGATCTCCCTTTTCAATGATTGTGAATGGTCCCCTTTCCAAAAGCTCCAGCTTGTTGGATCCGGGGAAGAGTAAAAGGCTTGATCCCCCCTTTGGGGGTTGTTCTCACCTTCCTGTTATATTGCTTCCTGAACACCCTAACCTTTTGCAACTTTCCTTTTTCAAACCCTTTAAAGCCTTTCCTGTCCCCCCCTTTTGGGAAAAGGGGGAGATTGGGGCCAAACAATCAATAGTTACCCCCTGAAAGGTGTGTCAATTAAAGGGGATGTTTAAGAGGCGCCTTCCCCCCCTTCACCCCCCCTTGTGCTGACCTTTGACACACGTCACATGACATGGGGAAACGCTTTTTTCTGCCATTTTCCCCTGGCCAATAAAAAAAATCAAAGATTCGGGCACTGTTTTGCTGGGGCCGTGACCCCCATGAGCACTCTGACCCACTGACATACAGTGTCCATAACAGGGGGGGTACCTCTAATGGTTTTCACCTTACCCGTCTTCCCCCCTTGGGAACACTCGGTACAACAACCCGCCTTTTCAACCAGAAATTCTGTCTCACCTCCTCAACCACCTTTTTTCCTCCACCTTTTCCCAACTCCCAAGACTTCACGACGAAGGGTCTTTTTTCCCTGTGCTGCCCTAAACTCATCAGGCAAACCCCACCCTATCGATTTCCTTGCTGGAACGACAAAAGGGTTTATAAACCTTTTCCCCCTTTTTGCAAACGTTTTTGAACTGCTCCCCCCCGTACCCATTTCAACAACCCGGGACCCCTGGATCCCTTGCACCGGGGAATTTTTCCCAATGTTTCAAACCCAAAAAGGGGGTTTCTCCATCACCAACGCAAAAAAACCTCCCCCTGAGAAGAAGGGGACTACTTCAAATCTTAGCAACGGGAAAACCCCCCTCACGTCCCAAATCGTTAGAGAAAGGGTCTGGTTTTTGCCCTGCAAACCCCCCTCATCAAACCAGCGTTTTTCTGACTACACCACAAACAACCAGGGGGTTTTCGTAACATTTCCCACCCCTGCGGGCCAATCCCCCCCTTTTTTTCCCGGGTTTAAACAAAACCACTCAGCCTAGTCCCCTTTCCATCCCGACACTCCCGGCTGTCCATGCTAGCCAAAAGGCGCACTCCACCCCCCTTCAGGGGACCCCTTTTTGGTTTCCCACGCAGGTCCCCCTCCCCTGGCAAACCCTTATCCACCTCTTGCAAGGCGCTCCCTTCCCTTGGAACCTCATCGACAATCCCTCGCCACATGCCCCTTTCTTGTACAAAATGAAACACCAAATTGCCCCCTTTGTCCTCCTTTCTGCCCCACCATTTGGGTTTGCAGACTGTCAAAAACTCCCCAGTCTCCTTTGCACTTTTCTCCCCTGTGTTTCCCACCTTTTTTCCCTCCTGCACCTTAGGGGCCCAAACGGCCCCCTCTATACACCTCTGCTAATTTTGGCAACCCCCCCGCTGTCTCTGGCTGTCCCTCTTTTAAAATGTATGGTTAACTCAGGGCCGAAACCCGGCCCAAAATCTTTTTTCCTTCAAACCACTCTTTAAACTCAGCGAACCCCTTTTCCCCGTACCACTCAACTCTAACCTTTTTCTAAAAATAGTGATCAAACGTGCACCAAACTGAGTGTACTTTTCCCCTCTTGAAATCTACCCCATCGAAATTTTTTTTTCTGAATCCCCCCCTCTGGAGGTCAAATCCCTTCATAAAGGATTCCTTCCCCCCAGCCCCAAAAAATTCAAATTTTGGGTTCTGCTGGTAAACGCAGTAAAAAATCTTTTAAATCCCTTTAAAACCCGTCAATAGCGCGACAAAATGACGCCCACTCTTCTAAAGGGCCCAAACCCCTGACTGGTAAAAACTTTTAAAAAACGCCCCCCCCTTTGGGGAAATGTATGAAAAAAAATCGAATCTTTTTCCTTTTCCAAGAATTTTGGCAATTTTGGGTGGGGGGCATAACTGCGCACAGAGTCACTTAAACCCTAAACTACCATCCCCGGGGTCTCCCCCTGTATCTCACTCTCTCTAGCTTTTAATTTAAAAACCCTTAATCTTTCTTTTTCCGCCTTATTCTTTCTTTTTTCCTCTTTTCCCCTTTTTTTTTTTCTGTTTTCCGGGTTTTCCCCCTAGCTTTTAATCTTTCTTTTTCTTGCTTTCCCCAGTTTTAAAAACCCTTTCCCTCGGCTAATGCATTTCACTGCGAAAAACGGCGCCCCTTTCCGCTCGTTTCACCCTCTTTTCCATCTTTTTTTGGGGTTTCAACGAATGCTCGAAACCCTTTTCTCCAGAAAGCCTAAATCACGAGCGACGCTCACGAGTTTTCAATAGGGGGGTTCTTTTCTTCCACCATTAATTTTTCTTTTTTTGAACAAATTTTATTACTACACGGGCCAAAAAACGGGGGTTTTTCCCGACACGAGTGAGGGTTAATAGCACAACCCTATAATGATCATATTAGCTTGGGCCCAACGTTTGGGTTTTTATAAGCGCCTAGCGCCTGCCCCCAACAATGGAGCGAATTAAAGGGCAATCGAGGCGAAATAAGTACCCCTGGGGCTGAAATCCCAAACCCCTAGTTTTAAAACCTATTTTGGAACAATGCCAAGCCTAGAAATTTAATACCCTGGGAACATAAAAAAAAGGGACATTACCTTGTCTTAGGACTACAATATTTGAATCCCACCCCCCCTTTCCCCCTGAAAGTTAAAAATTTATAAAAAAGGGGCCAAAAATCCGGCAGGCTCGCCAAAAAAAATGTCAACCTGGGGGTATGCCCATGAGGAAGGACTAGCGCCAAAAGCCCAAACACACTCAAAAGCTTGCTTACGCCCCCTTTCATATATCATGCATTCCCGCACATCAAACCACTAGTAAAGTCAAAAACTTTTCCCCACACATATCATAAAAAAACCCTCAATGCATATGGAATCAAACAAAATAAAAAAATCCCCCTCTTTCCCTTTAACTTCACAAAACCATTTATCCCAAATCCCTCATTTAAATTTAAACCCCGGGAAAAAACAATTTCTACTTTACCTGGCCAGGGGATCTTAAACTTTTTCGCGAATCACTGTCCCCTTTTTTTTTCCTTTTTTTTTTTTTTGTT
>JAFLJL010004460.1:0-42884 GCA_018398815.1 Conus ventricosus
ATTACTGTTCTCTGACAAGTAAACTTAAATTTAACCAAAAAAAAACGATTATCTACAGCCCAGACATACTGTGTGGGTTACCTTTTTTCAATACAAAATTTAACTAAACTTTTCAAAAATTTTTTGGGCAATCCGGGTTTTTTTTTTCCTGGTCCTTTCAATAAAAACTTTTTCCCCGCGCAAACATTCTTAAAATTGAGTCTCGGGGTTTTTTCATGTGAAATAAAATTTACAGTCTTTAACTGTTCTCTAAAGTTTTTTAAAACCCCGAGTTAAAATTTCTGGCAAAAAATCCACACACTTATCCAGCTTGTCTTCCGCTGAAAGCTTTTTTCGCCCAAAGTTTTCTCTTTTTAAATATGTCCCTTTCGGGCCGAACATCATCTAAATAAATAGTGCCCTGCTTCCCTTTTCAAACAGTCTATAAAACTGTTCAAAAAACACTCACTCAGTTTTTTGCTGGGTTCAACAAATATATGTCATCATCTGCCCAAAAAAAAACCTTCTATCATGATTTGTTTTGTTCCTTTTAAAGGGTGGGGGACAGAAACCACAATATGAAAAAAATTTATAACGAAAAACCTTTTTGTAACAGGTCGGGGAAAAATTTTTTTTTCCCACAACCACCCTGCCACAAATCAATGAGCAAAAAAGGAAGTTTTTCCCATAAAGATAACTGCTCCATAGTTTTTTTTAACAATTTTAAATTCAATCCATTTATTTTTTTTTATCATCCCCCTCCGAAAAAAACTTGTTCATAAAATAAAACCCAACGGGGCCTAAATGTGTAAAAAAAAACCAATTTTAGTTCGTAAGATTTGTTCTATTTAAGCAACTTTGATTTTTTTTGCTTGTTGTTATGATTTTAATACCCTCGCCTTGTAAAGAACGACGAAGGGTAACGTTAAGACGTTTAAACCCGTCTAAGTTTTGCCAGCAAAATAAAAAACCCTTTTTTTTAAAGGCAAAACAAACCCGCCCAAAAACCCCATCCCTCTCCACAATCTTTAAAAAACAAAAATTTCAAAAAATCATTTTTTGTAAAAGTGTCTCCAAATTTTTTTCTGTTTGGGGAAAAAAGGGAACTGAAATTTTGTAGAAGCTTTTTTTTACAACTGTTTTTTTTCCTGTGGGGGAAAGTACTTTTTTTTTTTTCCCAAAACGGGCGTTTTTTCCCAAATTTTTTTTCCCCGACATTGCGTCCGGCAAAAAGACAAACATGAAAAGGGGCCCCAGAGTTGAATGCTTTTTTTTGAAACTTTTTTAAACGGCAAAAAAAAATGAAAATGGGTTTATGAATTAAAATTTTTATGCCCCCTTTCCCCTAAAAAGGTTTTTTCAATGCCATTTGGGGTCGGGTTTTCGAACTTTTTTTATATTCAAAACGGGGGCCAACATTATTTGCCCCCAAAAATTCGCAGTTGTTCATTTTGGGAAAAACTTTTTGCCCCCCCCGCCAACCTCTTTGCGTTTAAAACACCATCTTTAGTTTTCCAAAAAACCCCATAAAAAGGGCCCCTTTTTCCACCGTTCTGTTCAAAGTCCGAAACCGTCTGAAAGGGTTTTTTTAAATTTCCCAAAGTTAAAACACCTCACGGGCGTTTAATTTGTAACCCCTTTGGTTTTTTTTCCGGGCCCACGCGACATTTTTTTTTATAACGTTTTAATTTTAAATTTCCAAAACAATGTGCGGGTTATCACATTTCAACAATTTTCCCCCCCTTTTTGTTTTTGTTTTTTTATTTTAAAATAAACCAACCCTCCCAAAAACAAATTTTTTTAAAATTTAAAAAGGGGGAAAATTGTAAAAATTTCAAAATCGAAATATGCAGTTTTCCCCGAGGGAAAGAGCTCTTAAAAAAATTGACCCCCTTTCCCATCATATAAGTTTTCTTTCAGTGTTTCACTCACCCAAATTTAACAAAGAGTAATGAATGTAATGCAAGATCGAGCGGTTTTTCCCCCCCCCAAACGTAGTTTCATCTGGCGAAAGCAAAAAAAACTATGAGTGGTAAAATTCCCAGTTGTAAAGCCTAAAAATTTTAGCTAGCCCCCAAAATAAAAAAATTTAAGATATTTTCCTCGGGCTTGAATGTTAACATTTTTTTTAGATTTGGGCATTGTTAAGTTTGAAGTAATTTTCAAAGTTACTCATTGCTTCTTTTAGTGAGAAAAACCCCCTTTAATAACCATCAGGTATTTTTAACCCTGGCAAATTTTGGGTCCCTTTTTTTAAGTCAACTTTAAACCTTAAAAATTTTCCCCCTTTCCCCCTGGTTTAAACTTATATTAAACCAAACAAACTTTGTAAAATTTTTCATGAATTTTGAGCGACCGTTCTGCTTCCGAAATTGTTTTTAAATTTAGCATTTTCTAAAAACAAGGGAACGGTTTTGGGTTTGTTTTGTTCCCAAACATTTTTTAAAAAAATTTAAAAAATGTGCATTCAAATATACTGGCGCAAAAAAATTCTGTTGGGCCCACTAAAAAATTTTAAAAATATAGCAACTGATCCCTTGACTTGCTGTGACCCAGCCCTGTCATTTTTCAAAAAAAGGTGAGTACTCCATTAAAGGGTAACCCAAACCCCCCCTTTTAAAACACCACATCAAGAAAGCGGGGGTTTACCATCCGTGCAGTTTTATCAGAACCATTTAAAACCCTTTGGGGCTGTTTTTTTGCGCATAAACTGGGTGGGGAGTGTCGATCCCGGGATCATTTAAAATCACCATAAACCCTTTTTTGGTGAGGAAAAGTGAACAAATTCTTTTCAATTTAAAAACCTTTAACGTTTTTTGACTGAATTCCCAAACCCCCTTGCCAAATGAAAAACCTTTTTAAATCCACCCCGAAACAAATAGACATGAAGGTTTTTAAAAAAGGAAATTTTGAAACCAAAATTCAATTTTAAACCAAGACAGACTTTAGACAAAAGGGGATTTTAAACCAGGGGCCTGGGCGCCCTTTTAAAATTTTGGGGGAAACGCACAGAAAGTATAACTAAGACGGGCCAACCCCTTTTTTTCAAAACTTTTTTTTTTTTGGCCCAACTGTTCAGCCCGGGTCCCTACAGCAAGGGGGCAAAAACCATGGACAACTTTTTTATCTTAGACACTTCAAAGGGGCCTAACTAAGCGGGAAAGGGGGAACGAATAAACGCCTCTATTTATTAAAAAATTTTACTTTTTGGGTGTTTGCAGGTTCGAAAAGCACAGGCGAGATCGAGAAATAACTGTTTCTTTTCTACGGGTTTTGACGCACAAAAACAATACTTAGCAAATTAGGGGGACGCCTTTAAATTTCAAACAGTTGTTTTTCCCCTTCATTTTCAAAGGTCCCAAACATGGTTTAAAAAATACGCAAGATCGAAAGTAAAATTTTTGCTGTTGGCACGGGTTTATAAAATGCTGCCTTCTACCTCAGATTTCCAGATGGGTAAAAATAAAAAACAATAAAAAGAAATTTTTAAAGGGAGGCAATGAACAGAATTTGGGGAAAAAACGACATAAATTCTGGCCAGAAATATTAAAAAACCCATAAAAAAAACGCCCAAGATTAAGCCCATCAAATTCCCGAAGCCCCAAACCCCAAAGTCTTTGAAGACTCAGAAAAGCTCGCGACTCTGTTCGCGATGCCCATGAATTTGAAAAAAACCAGCGCTTTTTCGGGGATTAACTGGAAATGGGATTATTTGGGGGCCAACTTACAAATAGTAACCCCAACTATTACAAAAAATAATCCCCCAAAAGTGTTTTGGGCCAAAAGCCAACTACTTTGCTGCAGTAACAAAAGCCCCGGAAAATATTTCCCCAATATTCCGGGAAAGCTTTTAAACGGCTTTACCAGTTTAATTTTTTTTAATTTAAATTCGAAAGATGATCAAGCTTTTTTTTACCCATAAATTTTAAAGGTGGGGGCGATGGCGTGGAGGTACTGAACTTTGGCCACCGCCCCCTTTAAAATACCCAAACCCCCAAGGGAAAAACTTTTTGAAAAATCCAAAGGGGCTTTTAAAAAAGGGCTTGCTAATGTGATTTCCTTGCTCTCTAAACAGTTTTTCGAAATTCGTTCGGGTTTAGTGTCGGGGCCTTTCAAAAAAAATTTTTTCGATAGTTTCTCTTTTTCCAATTCATTTTGAGTTCGTAATTGGGTCTGGGAAGTAGTCGGGCCCCTTTTTAGTTTTTCTGATCTTTCTTTTTCAAGATTTTTTAGCCCTTTGTCTTTTTTCTTTCTTTAATCTCACGCCCTAATTTGGGGGGCTCCCCTAAAGATTTTTTCCCTTTTTTCTTTTTTTTATCCATCTATTTCCCCCCTATTTTTGGCTAAATTTTTTGGTTAATTCGCCTCTGATGTTTCTCAAAGCAATGACAAGGGCCCTATTTCTCGCATGGGTAGGGTGATCTTTTAAAGTCTTCAAGGGCTTTTTCCCTTTTTTAAAAAAAAGGGTTTCTGTTTCTATTGCATTTAAATTTTCGCCCTCCGTTTATTAATTTTTTAATTTCCCAAATTTTTTTGCTTTTGGGTTATCGTCGGGGGGTTTTTGTATGTTTTTGAATTTTAGAAAATGCATCCTTATCTTTTTTTGGGTTAGAAATGCCAAGGCGATTTTGATCTTTCACACCTGATTTTTGTAAAAATTGTACTCTTGGCAAAAAATTTTTGAGGGGTTCTGGTTTATTGAAAGCCGAACAAGTTTTCCTTGGTCTTTTTTTTTACAGACAAAGGCCCATTTTCTAATTAAAAACTTTTGGGGCAAAAAATTTGGGGGGGTTTCTTCCCCAAAATTTTTTGTAAAATGCTCCGCCCGGGACTTCTGTTAATTCACGCCGAAAGAGGAGCATTGAGCGATGCCGGTAAAAGGGGAAACATTTCACTCATATCGCTCCAGGGATAAAAAACACATAATCTTTTTCAGCTTCAATTTTCCTGCCATGTTTTAAATTTTTTAACTTTTTATTTTGCTTCATAAAAATTCACAAGCAGATGGTCATTTTTGAACCCCATAAAAAGCCTAAAAAAACCCCTTGGGCGTAAAAGGGAAATAACGGAATTTTTCTTTTTCCAAAATTTAACCCAAATCTACTTTTAAAGCATAAAATTTCCCTTACGGGTTAAATTTCCGGACCTAGGAGGGGAAATGAAGTGATTGTGCCAGGCTCTGCCCTTTCCTTATTTTTCAAAATAGAACCCCTTTTAAACAACAACCCAAACGGGCCCGTTGCCCGAATCTGGGACGGGCAAGGGTTAAAAAAATTTCTATAAAATTTGGGGGCAAAAAATATTTTTTTTACACAAGCAGAAAATATTTTTAACCTTTCTGACAAAGGCCAAACCCGGGAAATGAAAGGGCTGATTTTGCGTTTAAAGGGAATCAAAAATAAAGGGAAGCACAAAAACCATAGAATAGGCCTGAAGAAGCTAAAGAACGGCAAAAGGTTTGTAGCCAAAATTTTAGGCTTTGGGGAAATCGCTTTTTCATACCCCAAATTTTTGAGTTTTTAAAAACCCGCATCCCCCAACCCTTTAAAGGAGCTTTAAAAAACAGATTGTCAAAATGAACTAATTTTAAAATGACCACAAATATTTTTTAAAAATCACAGAGGGCCGGAGAAAAGTACAGCTTTTCCCTGACACTCTTAGGGGGGGTTTGGGGGGGACGTAGTTAGCAACCCCACTTAGCAAGGCTGATTGAGCAACAATATCATTTCAACATTAAAATTTTTTTAACAAAAGAGTAAATTCATCATTCAAAATATCCCTAAAAGAAAAGGCAGACACAAAAGGGAAATTTTTTAGTTTTAGTGCCCAGCAAGATCGCTTAAAGTTTTTTTATTGCTGGGCAAAAGATGAAAAACCCCATTTCAAAGACAAATGAAAATTTTTTTAAAACCTAAAATAACAAAAAGTGCAATGTAAAATTGGGGGCAGCCCTAACCAAACCCAACGCAACGGGAAAAAACCCTTATCATCTTTTTGATGAAAAAAAAAAACTGTTTGGAGGCGGGAGGTGTAGAAATCCGACAGTTGACCTTTTGCTAAAGATTTCCATCTTCACAGGGTTAGACTTAAACCCTTAAATTTAACAACAAAAAAGGGTTTAAAGGATTGACCTAAAAAAAAACGGGGATAATAAATTACATGAAGGGGGGGAGAACTTTTTTAAGACTAATAAACATTAAAAATTGTAAAGAAAAAGAGGCCGATAAAACCGCTTAAGTTATTTGTTTTTAAATAATGATGCGAAAGTTTAAACTATTAAAAAAAACCAGATTGAAGATATACAATACAAAATTTATTTTTTTTTTTAAAAAAAAGCATGTCTGTTCGGGTTTTAACCAAATGTCCCCTCCACGCCCCCCAAAGAAGAAAAAGTAAAAAACCCTACAAAAAAACCCTTAAATTTAACCAACATTACACAAATGCAAAAAAAAAACTAGAGCAGGACCTTTCAAATACCCAAAACCAAACGAAGGTTTTCTGCTGCCTGAATGCTTACATATTTTAAATTTACGGGGAGCATCGCCCTAATAATGCTCTATCACAGGAACAAGGTAGGCCTTTTAAAGAAAAGGGGCAAAGGCCCGCACCCGCACTTTACCTTTAGGGGGTTTTGTCTTTAGCTCCGGTTCGTTGTTCATTAGCTTAAGTGCGGCGGGAAAAAAATTTAAAAAAACTAAACTCCAAAAGCACACACAAGGGTTTCCCAACTAATAACGGCAAACTTAGTTCCTTCGGCTGATAATAAATAAAGCCTACCCTGACTCAAAAAAACCGGGAAATGAAGAATTTAGTCGTTTACGGGTTGGGAATTTTTAAAGACTACAAAAGACAAAAGTTTTATCTTCAAAGAAAGGCGAGGACAATTTTTTTCTCAAAAACCGGGCGCCGAAAGAAAAAAAAGGGAAATGTTTAAAAAAAAGGAAAACGAACCTTTAAAACTCGTTCTAAACACTCACCGAAAACATCAAAGGGGTTTTTATATTTTATTTTAAAGGCCCAAAGCAAAAAAAGGGGGAAACCTTTTTGATATTGTTTCTGATTAAGAACCGTTTTTTTTTTTTTAAATTTAAATAAAAATTTTGGGTTTTAAAAAGAAAGACAGCATGGCAAGATATATAAGGGCCCAAAATTAATTTTTTTAAAGGGAAAAGTTTCGAAAAAGAGCGTTTGTCAAGAGCATTTAAGGATATTGATTTAGAATTTTAAATCCAAAAAACCCTTTGCGGGCAACTTTTTCCATGCTTTTCTCAAGTTCCGGTAAACTAACAATAAAACCCCCCTTTTTAAAAGTAATTTTTAGCTGTTTTAAATCGACTATATAACAAAAAAAGGAAAAAAATTTCTAGAAGTCGGGGTCTAAAAAAAACCCAGCAGACTATTTTTTTCTCATAATGATTTTAACCCCCGGGTTTTGGGCAGACGAACTCCCTTACACATTGCCCCTGCCGCTGAAGAAGCAAAAAATGAGAGGCTCTGGTTGGTCAGGGGCCGAAGTCTTAGAGATTAGTTTTAAAACGGGTTTAAGTTTTAAACCGTTTGTAGGAAAGGGCTTACATTCCGCTCCCCTGGGGAGTTGGTTTTAAAAAAGAGCTTTTTTAAAAAACAAAAAAATTCAGCCCAAACAAAGGGTTTCATGTGGTGCGTTCTTGCAAGGCTGCATCTTTTCCCCGCGAAAAACGCAAAAAGGGTAACTCCCTATGGGCAATACCCAAAGATTTTAATTTTCAAGGGGAAAAATCCTTCCTTTTTATGTAGCCCAAAATTTTAATCATTTGAAGAACAAAAAAACCCCCTAACTTTTTAATGTATACACAGGGGGATGAGGAAAAAAAATTTGGTCCCAAATTTAAAAGTGTCCAAGAACATCCAACAATAGGCGAACCGGGCCAAAACCATGGGGAACTTACTCCTAATGTTTTCGCCAGCAGGGTTTCCCCAAATTACACATTGATCGCAAAATGAAAAAAAATTTTTAAGCGCTTTACTTCAAAGCATGAACATAAAAAAAGAATTCTGTAGAAAATTTTTTAACAAGAATTTCCCAACCCCCTCAAGCCGCGCTTGAACATATAAAACATTGAAAAATTTCTGAAAGATTTGTAAGCAGAACAACACGCCCCCGCCCAGGACCAAAAGTTTTTTTTAAAAAACGGAAACGGCTGCAAAAAAAGTCCATACGTATTTTTTAGGGCAGACTTCGAGCGCTTATTTTTCCTTATAAAGGGGGCCACACCAAAAAAACTTCAAAAAACCAGTCAAATGGTAATCATCAGATTTGTTCATTTCCTTCATTTTTGTTAGCGGATGGCTTTTTTATTCAGACCAAAAATTATATAGAGGCCCAGTGCGGGGCAGAAAAAATTCTTAAAACGCATGCGGGAAGTGCGTAACGCCTGTTCAAATAATCAAAACCTTATCTAAAAACAAATGGCCTGAAGACCAAAAACCCGTATACTCACCCCCCCGCATTTTTGGTTTTGGGGTTTTTAAGCTAACGCCCCCCAAGAGTGAAAACCCCCCACAGAAAAGAGACCATATCACATTAGTGGGAATTTTTTAGGGGTAAAGCCACATTAAATGCAATCTTCAACTAAATTTTTTACCCAAAGACAGGGAAACCCCTGCCTGTTTTCCCTTTCAAAACCCTTGCGGGTTATGACTCTCCCCTTATAATGCAAGCAGAACCCACCCCTTCGGGGAAACATGCATTGCACAGTAAACAGAAAAACTTTTGGGGTTTCTTTTTAAAATAACATGCCCCTTACTACGACTCCTATGCAACACAAGGGAGGGGCTAAATTGGGGGGCATGGCTATGCCCCTTAAAGCCTCCCAATAACGGAAAAAATTTTGCCCTAAACCCTCTTTTTTAAAAAGGGTTTTTTTTTACCCTTATAATACATAAAACATTTGGGGAAAAGGGTTTTGACAAGATACCCTTTCCCCCCCAAAAGGGCCGTTTTTTTCCCTAGTCCAGAGGAAAGGACATCAGCGACTCCGATTACCACAGGGCTCAAGATCTTGGAAAAGGGTTAGATTGTAAAACGAGGGGAGACTATCATGCCCCTTTTTAAAGGGCAGTTTATTTTTTGTGGCGGACGTTTTTAAAAAATTACAAAAAAAGACCTGAAAGAAACAAAAATAGCCTGGATCCCACCCCTTACATTTCGCCCGGGGGATACGGGGGACGTTTTCCCTTAAATTTACTGGGTACAGTTTGGGTTTTGTTTGGTCGGGACCTACCAATGATTCAGATAAATTGAAAAGGGAATTGCGGGGGGGAATTAAGTATGGCGTCGCATCTTTTGAAAAGCAAAAAACAAATCCCTTGGACGACAAATGATCCGAAAAAGGCTAACTTCTATGTTTTTAAATCAAACAATCTGTATGGGGGGGCAAAGGCGAAAAATCACTTCCTTTTACGCAACTTTAAAATGAACCCGGGGCGGTGATCCGAACAATTTTTAAAAAGGTTTTTAAAAAAGGGGTTGGGCAGTTTAAAAACGCCTGATAAAACACGTGGTTTCTTTCCCTGAATTTTGACTTAAAAAAATTTTCCCCCGGGGGGAACTCCATCCCGGCCATAAGGGGGAACTACCCCTTTTTGGGCTCAGAAACTAAAGAAAACCCAAAAAAGGGGCCCCCCTTTTACTTTTTGGTTGGAACCTTTAACCCCTTTGGGGGCAAAAAAAATTTGTCGGGGGCTTTTAAAAAACCAAACTTCTAAAAATTTTATAAAGAAAGGGTTTTTGAATTAACAGCTGTTCATCGCTTTAATTTCCCTTTTGATCAAGAACTTCATAAAAACCATAAAACATGAAGAACACGATCCCCAAAACAAATCCCCAGATGCTTCAAAAAAAAACCTTTTTCAAGTTGTGAACAACAGCTTTTTTGGAAAGACAAGGAAATTTCCCGCACAAGCGCAAAAAACGCAGTTTGGTCCCCAAAAGAACAAAAGAAATTTAAAGCTAATTTTAAAAACCCCAAAATTATCAGGCCCTTCAGAAGTTTTCCCCATGATCATTTTTTTGGGGCATAAGGGATGAAAAAAGAAAGCCCCAATTAAAAAAAACCTGTTTTTAATTGGGTTTAACCGTTTTAGAATTACAAAGCTTTTAAATGTTAGAATTTTTTTAAAGCCCTATTTTAAAAAAACCCCCTTGTACCCCGAGCCCCAGAGACTTACACAGATACAGACAGATTTGTTATAGAAATTCCCAAACCGGGGAAAGAAAATCTTTTTAAAAAAACCCAAATTGGAAATTAAAAAAATTTTTAAAAATTAAAGGGGGGGGTGGGGAATTGGTTTTACGGCCCAAAAACAAAAAAAAATTCAGATTTACCCTAAAGGAATTTTCGGGGCCTTTTTAAAAAGCCATATTCAATTCCCCCTTTAAAAAAGAAGGTTTAGGAAAAGAAAGAAGGATGGAAATTAAATTTTGGGAAGGGGGGATTTAAAAAGGTTTTTAGGGGGGTTTTGGGTTTTTAAAAAGGGGTTCAAAAATTTTTTTTGTCCCAAAAATTTTTTTTATTTCCCCCGGGAAAAGGGCCGGGGGAAGGGGAAAAACATTTAAAAAGGCAAATTTTTTTTTTTTCCCCCCAAAAAAATCTCCCACGTTTTGCAGTTTCAAAAAATTCCTGGAATTTAAAAAAGGGCTTTTTGGCTAATTTTTTTAAAAATTTTAAACAAAACCGGATTTTAAACTCCGGGAATCCCCGGGGGGAAACCCCAAAAATTTTAACAAAAAAAACTTTGGTTTTTAAATTTCCTTTTCCCAATATGCTTGGGGTCAGGGGGAAAAATTTTTAAAGGGCCTGTTGGTATACCCAGTTTTACCCCCACAAAAAACTTTATTTTTTTGGCTGTTTTGTTTTGAAGCCTGTAAAAATTAAAGGGGGGATTTTTTTAAAATTTTTTTTTCGTACGGGGTAAAATAAAGGTTCCCCTGATGGGTGCCCCTTTTGGGTTGGTGTTTTTTAAAACCAAAGGGGGGTTGTTTGCCTGGTTTGAGGAAAATCTTTCCAAATTTTGGGTTTTTTAAAACCCGTCCTTTTCCCCTTTTTTTCCTTTACTTCCGAAAAATTTGGGGCTTCCCCCTTTTGTTGCGGAATTTCCCAATACCTTGGCGGAAAAAAGTTTTGGTTAATTTTTTAAAATTTTAAACCAAATTATTTGAACCCAAATCCGGCGGTCCTTTTTAAAAACAAAAAAGGTTTTTCAGGGGCCTTTTTTTTTCCCAATGGCGATTAAATCAGGGAATTTTGGTCCCCCTTTTTGGGATTTTTTGGCCGAACCAGAAAATTTTTGTTTTTTTCCCTTCCCATTTTTTAAAATGTAAGCGGGATGCCCCTTTTTTTTCGTTAACGGTTAATAAATTAGAAGGGTCCATTTTAATGGCGTTTGGAGCTTGTGTTCCAAAGTTTGGTCTTTTTTTCGCCTATGCAGATAAAAAATTTTCCCAAAATTCCGTTTTTTGGGGATACCACGCGTTTTTCATGAGGCCTTTTTTAAAAATTTGTATTTTTTTTATTTAAAATTTTTAATCCTTTGGGGGAATTTAAAAATTTTTCTTTTTAAAAAAAAAAAAAAAACACGGGCAAACCCAAAGGCAATAAAGCTTTTTTGCTTTTTGCTAAAACCAAAAAAGCCCTAATTTGGGGGAAAATTGGGGGGGTTTAATTTTTCCTTTTTCCCAAGTTAATATTTTCCTTAGGCCCCCAAAAACCAAAATTTAAATTTTACCCCTTTTTTTCGGTGTCAAAATAAAACAAACCTAATTTTCTTTCTTTTAAACCGGGCAGCGATTGCCCAATTTTTAAGCTCTCCCCGCCTCCCCCAGAACAAAAGCAAATTAATTTCCGCTAAAAAAGCCCAAAAAGGAAGAGTAAAATAAAATTCGAAGTAAAACAAAAAGTTTTTTAATTTTAAATTTTTAATTCCGAAAACCGTTGCCAAAAACTTTTTTTTCAAAAAAGGTAATGAAACCCATTAAAGGGGTAAACCCCAAAGGGGGGCCCAAACGGTTTTTTTAAAAGTTTTTCCCAACAAAACAACCGGGAAAAACCCCATTTTTTGGAAAAAGGGATCAAACGTTAAAAAAAAAAAAAACCCATTTAAAATAAAAAAAACTCAGGATGAACCAACTACAGGGCAGAGAAAACCCCAATTAAACCAAGGGTTTAAAAATTTAAACCCCAAAAAGGGAAATTGTTTCCCCTTTTCAAAAGGGGAAAACAAAACTTTCCTCGGAAACTAAATTTCGGGAGGGGAAAAAGGGTAACCCAACCCCAAAAGAAAAATTAAAAACGGGAAAACCACGGGGTTCGGGTTGGGGCCAAAGGCATTTGACCTAAACGTTTTTTCCACCTTTGAAAAAAATTTAGATTTTTTGCAAACCAGAACAAAAAAAATTTTACTTTACAAAATTGGAAACATTTTTAACCCTTTAACAGGAGGAAAAAACAAATTTTTGCCTTAAAAAGCCCTAAAAACCACTGGGGGAAATTAAATTTAAAGGTTAAAAGCCCAAAGCCCGGGAAATTTTAACAAAAAAACTGTTGGGGGGCCTTTTTTGGCCCTTCCCTGGGGGGGGTTTTTAAACGGGAAAAAAAAAAACAAGGGGCAAAAAAACCCAAAAAAAGTTAAAAATAACCCAAAAATCAGAAAAAAACACCCCCACCCCAAAAACCCGGCCAACCCAAACAAAAATCATTTTGGAACCCAAAAAGCCTTTTTAATATTAATTAAAATTTTTTTTTTGTGTCGGGGGCGTTTTTAAAATAAAATAATAAAAAAACCAATGGCAAAAAAACCCCCAAAAGAATTAAAAAACAACCGAAACCACTATTAAGAAAAAAGAAACCCTGACCCCAAAACCCCAACCCCGGATATTTTGACCCTTTATAACAAAAATTTTTTAAATTTTTTTTAAAATAAAAAACCAGGGTTTTTTTATAAAATGAAAAACAATAAATAAAACGGGGGTTTGACTTTAAAGGGAAATTTTTAATCTGGGTTTTGCTTAATGAAACCTTTTTAAAAAATTTTAATCAAAAAAACCTAAAACCCCCTTAAGTCCCTTTTTAAAAACCCAAATTTTAAAAGGGGTTTTTTTAAATTAAAAACTAATTTTTTTTAAAAGGGGGAAAATTTTGGGGGTGGATTGTTGTTTAAAGAGTTTTATTATTTTGAGGGAAATTAAAAAAACCATTTAAATTCCAAAAACATGAATTGGGTTTTTTAAAAATTTTTTTTTGGGTTGCAATTAAAAACCCCCAATTGAATTTAACGGGGGGGATTGGGGGGACCCAAAAAGGGGAATTTGTAAAAAAGTAACCCTTTTTGGGAAAGCGGGTTTTGTTTTTGGGGAAAGGCCCCAAAGCAAAGGGGCCACCGTTCCCCCCCAAAACCCTTGATTTAAAACCAAACAATTTTAAAAAACAGCCGGGCCCCTTGTGGGGCAAAAGCCCAGCAAGTGGGCCCACCGTTCCTGGCGCGTAAAGGGCGAAGCATGACGTAAAAAGAAGGGAGGTAAAACTTTTTTTAAAAGAAAACTGTGGGGGTTTTTGGGGGGGCCGGGAACCCCGAAAGTGGGGGCCACCTTTTCACGCGCGTAAACCGCGAAGAAAGACGTCCAAAAATATAAAAATAAAAAACCCCAAAAAAAAAAAAAAAAACCAAGTAACCCACTTAGTCCTAGTTTTGTTGGCCCCCTTTTTTCCAAAAACCGGGGTTTGAAAATTGAGTTACAGCAATTACTCGTACCCAAATTTTTTTAATGGCGGTTTCAAATCGCCAGTAGAAGAACACCCGGGCATTGAAAATTTGGGGGGCTTTTAAAAGAAGATAGTGCCGGCCACACCAAATCCTCCCCTTTTCTGGTGGGATTTACTAAGGCCCTTGGGCCTTCCGCCGTTAACGATTAGGGGGTTTGCGGGAGCTCGCTTGTCTTGGGCTATGGGAAAGATTTTTTTTCCAGAACTGTGAAAATTTCCCGGGCACTTGCAGCAGGGTTTTTAATTTCTTTCAGTTTTGTTTAAAAATGAAAAAAAAGGGGAAAGGGCCCTACAGCAAAAACCCTTTGGATATCCAAAAAAAACCCTTTTGCAACAGCTCGAAATTTTCCCGTACGGTTTTCCATCAAAATCCCCGGGTTTTTGGGCTTTCAACCCAAACACCCAATTTCCTTTTTCCCCCCTTTTTTTCCCTTTTTCATTTTCCCCCTTTGTTTACAAAAATTTTAAAAAAAGAACCCAAAACCCGAATGTAAATTAAAAAGGGAAACTGTGCATCTTGCCTCCTCAAATTTCTCATCCCTTTTTATCTTTCTACAATTTCACTTCAGGGCTTTTTTTCCGAAAATATCTGATCAGTAAAAGCTCTTTTAAAAAAATAGCCGATTGAACATCAGCCTGATTTCCCCTAAGAAAGAAATGAAATTCTTGCGCGTTAAAAGATCTGTTCTCCTTTTTTGTCTCCTTTTTTTTTTTTTTTAAAAAATTGCTCAAGTTTCTTTTAGGTTCTGTGGCAAATCCGGGGGCCCCTTCCCTTTTAAAATCTTTTCAATTTTTTCCCTGTCTTTTTTTTTAAAGTAGTCTTGATTCTCTTGAAAAAATAAAAAATTTTTTCCCTTCGGGCCAAAATTTCCGTTGGTGTTGGCGGGGGTAATGGAAAATTTTTGAGCTTTTTGGGAAAGTTTTTAGCGGATTCCACTTTCCACCATGGTTTCATCCATTTTTTTGATAATATTTATGGCCATTTTTTTCCAGCACTAGTAAAAGGGGAAATTGAAACCCACTTCCTTGCCTCCCATTTTTTTTTAACACACACACAAGTTCTCCCCCCGCTCAGCCCGCCTGTAAAATTTAAAAAATCACAGCCCCGTAAACCACGCCCGGCTTGCCCGGCAGTCAGTGGAAGAATGTGGGGGGTTTAACCCAAAGTCGTAAAGGGGCCGTAAGGCAAAAACGTTTAACTCGCTGATTCCCGGGTTTGGAACAGCCCCCCCGGCGCGGGAGTTTTGGGCCCGTAGACAGGACTTTCCCAAGAAGGCGGGATTAATCCCAGGCAGGAAGGAAGGGGGTAAAGGGAGGGGGGAAGGGGGATAGAGGGGGGTGGGGCCCGTATTGATTTTTTGGCCTTTTGGTGTGTGTTTTTGGGGTTTTGTCCCGTGAGTGCAAGTGTGTGTGGGTGTGTGTGTGGTGGGTGGGGGTGTGTGTGTGTGTTTTGGTGTGTGGTTTCGTAAATTGTGGTTGTCATGTGTGTGGGTGTTTTGTGTTTGGGGTGTGTATGCTTGTGTGGTGTGGTGCTTTACCCGAACCGTTTTTTAAATTTTTTCATTTTTCCCCAAAGTAAATTCCTTTTTTTTTAAAGGAAAGGGGAAATTTTTTCTTTTGAAAATTTTTGGGTTTTTTTTTAAAAATTTTTTTTGATTTTTTTTTTTTTGGGGTGTTTCCCAAAGTTTTTCCAAAAATTTTTAATCTAAAAAGGGCTGTTAAAAAAGTATTTGTGATTCAAAAATTTTTTTCTAACTTAGAATCCACACTGCCCTTCAAAAACTGCAGCTATATTTTGTGCCAAATGCAAACTCACACCACCACAGCACGGGGAGAAATAAACCCCCCAAAGTGCTGGGCAGGTAGGCGCAACCCCAGCAATTTTAAAAAAATTTCCTCCCCCGCAGAGGGAGGGCCGGGTTTAAACCGCCCCCGACAGAGTTTACGTACTGAAAAGAAAGCCATGGGGAAAAGACCAAAACCCTTTTTATATGAAGCCGTTCCCGTCACGGGTGCTTTTTAAAAAGTTACTCTATGGGGCTTTTTCGGGCCCCGGGTACTTTCCCCCCACCTACTCCTGAAAACTTTTGTAAATTAGGATTAAAACGTAACCCTGGGACAGTAATTTTTTTGAGATAACGGGTTAAATTTTTTTAATTTAAGTCTTACTTGTCAGAGAACAGAAAAATGCTGATTCTAGGGCACTTTCGCCCGAAAAATGGTTTGAAAGGGGGAAAGTGGCCTAGAGTCGGGATAACTGTTCCTAGGGGGGCAGTGGCTTGCCGTGTTTTTTTGCACAAAGTGTGCGTTTGTGCTTAGCGTGGGTTGAAAAGGAGTAGGTGTTTGTGTGGGGGGGGGGAAAGGGGGAAACCTTTTTGTGCTATGGCCCGTGTTCGGCTCCCATTCTTTTTTGCTTTTGGGTTGCTGGTTTAAAGGCCACGGGCCTCGGTTTTGGGACCAATTTTTTTTTTTCCACTTCGTCCCGGGGGAGCAGCAGAAACCGGGGCCCAAACCCCTTTGCTGGGCGGGAAGGGATTTAAAAGGGGTTTTGGGAAAGGAAACTCGCCCTTTGGGTTTCCCCCCACCAAAATTTTTCAGATCCTTCCAACCTTTTCTTTTCCCTTTGTTGGGGGGGTGTGTCGCGGTCAAATTTTGGGTTTCTCAGTCAAAAACGGTTGCTGGCATACCAGTTTAGGCAAAAAAAGACGTCACCATGTTCCCCCGTGTACCCCCCAAACAGAATCGATGGTCTTTTGAAATTTGAGTAGGCGAAGGGCCCCAGAGAGGACGAAAAGGGCGAATGAACGAAAAGGGCCCTTAGGGCCCCAAATTTGGGCCCCACAAAATTTCTGAGAGGCGGATGGTGTTGTGGCATCAAATACGTCATTTTTTGCCTAAACGGTAAGGCCCGCAAACCCCTTTTACTGAGGGAACAAATTTTTACCGCACAGGGGGTATTTTTAAATGGGGGGCTTTGGACCTTCGTTGAGTGAACTTTCCATGTTTTCTTCTATCTTCCCCCGCCGTTCTTTTTTTAAAAAAAATGTATAGCTAAGGGGTGTTGTAATTGCGTTGGGTTTTAAAATTTGTAAACCCCAAAAAGGGATGGCATTTAAATTTGGGCCCTTCGTATTTAAGGGACAATTTAGGTCATTTATTTAAGTTGGAGTTAAGCAAAGGGTCTGTATGGGGGGCTACTTGTATTTCTTGACATGTATATCAGTTTTACAGGGAGTCGTTCATATGTGGAAAAATGTTTGAGGGCAGATATTCCCAAAATCGATAAATTCCCAAAAATTGAAGCAAATTATTTTATTTTAAAATTTTTTTTTTTATTTAAACCCTCAAGTCGGGTCGAACGGAACGAGTTGCCGCCGACTACCCTTTAGTCGACTAGCGGAGATTTCCCCATGTGGCGCCCCCCGCCCTTGGGTTTCCCTCCTTTCTTGTTTGTTTGTCCTGTGGGTTTTTTTTTTTTTTTTTGGTTCTTTTAAAAAGAAAAAAATTTTGTGATAAAATGGAAGAATGGGGTTTAGTGTTATTTGGGAATTTTTTCTGGTATAAATTTAAAATGCAATGTGAACTTCCAATTTTTTAAATTCATTGCAATTTTTTAAAAAGAAAAGAGAAAAAAATGTAAATAAAGAGAATTATGAAAATTTTTGTAAAGGAAAAAAAGGGAAAAAAGGAAAACAATGATTTTGGGGGAAAAGAAAAGAAACCGAAAGAGAATAGTGTTTTTTTAAAAGGTTTTTTTCTTCTTTGAATTCTTTTAAAATTTTACGTTTCCAAGTCCACACATGCCCTGCATTTTACACACCTAATCCACAAACACACGATTAAAGCGGCGAGGGGCTGACATCCCCCGCAGGGCGTTTTCTTGGCTTTTCGTTTTTTTCTGAGTGGAGATGGGCCACAGTTTTTCTGACGTTGGGCGAACCCGGGGATTTTCCCGGAGGGGGGGATTCCGGGCCCAACCGAGGGGGGGGGGGAGCCGGCGCAGGAGGGGGTCTTTTCGACACAGTAGGAGCACTTTCCCTCGTGATTCAGAAATTTTAAAACGAGAAACACTCGGGACAGTCCCTTTAACACAAATTTTTGGGGCAATGTGTGTGGTGTATGGGCCCCGTGGATTTTGTGCGGCGCAAGGGGATTTAATGTATCCTGTTAGGCCCCGTTTGGTTTTATTTTTTTGGGGGGGTTTTTTCTCTTCTATTTGTTCGGGGGGAGTACTTAGATGGTTTTTAGGTCGGGGGGTTTGTGAGATCCGGTGTGGTTTTTTTTTGGGGGGGGAAATTCCCATCTATCGGTTATTTTTTTCCCCTTTGCGACAGTTAGCTCCCCGATAGGGTCTAAAACTTTGGGGGTTTTTCTTTTTTGTGTTTAATTTTTTTTCCCGTCTTTTTCCCCCCTTCTTTTTTATAGGGGACCCCCTCTCATAAATGGGTGTATGTGCGAGTGATTTAGGTGTATATTAAGTTTGAGTAAATTTGTGTATTTAAAAAATTTTAAAAAAGTTTTTTATGTTTCCCTAATTCCTGGTGGTCCCGGAAAGTGAGTGGTTAGTGTTTTTGCCGCTATGGGTCTTTTCCCGTTTCCCGCCCATTCCCCGACAGGGGCCCCTTTTTTTACCCTTTTACAAAATATGGGGGCCGTCCGGGGGTTTTAGGGCAGGGAGTGCAGACAGGGGGTATTTTAAATTTTAGCAGCACTTTTTACCTCCCCTTACCTTCCGCACCACGGGGGGGCGTGTTTGTTTTTGTAATTTGTGTAGTGGGGGGGTTGGTTTTGGGGGGAGGGTTCTAAGTGTAGGGAACCCTCAACCGGGAGCGGTTTCCCCGGGCGAATTTTCCGCAGGGGGAGATTTGCGCTAAAATTGGGGAACGTCGTCGGGGTTCAGTTTTCCCCCGGGTGAGCCGGTGTTTGGCCCCTTTTTACCATCATTAGTTCCCGTTGTTGTTTTTACCAAAAGTTTTATATTTTTTTTTAATATTAAAATGGGGAAAAATAAGGGGAAAGCTAAATTTTTTGGGCTAAAAGGTTTTGGGTTTTGCAAGCCTTTAAGGGCTGGTTTTTTTCTGACCCTTTGGAATAGGTCCCCATTTTCCCCTACCCAAACCGCAACTGTTTAGGGGAAGGTGAGGGGAGGTAGGCTTTTCGGGGTTTTCCCTTTTTTTGTTCAAAATCCAAATTTTGCTAGGGGAAAAATAATCCTCTTGCTTTTTTTTCGTTTCCAAATTGTTTAATTGTTCTTTGCGCTAAGTGAATATTTTGCAAAAGAATAACGATTTTTTTTTTTGCTAAACTTTTATTTTCTTTTGCTTGACATTTTATTGGTTTTCCTAACCTAAAATTCCAAAAATTTTAAAGGGGAGGGAAAGGTTGGGGTGAACCAAAAAAGTTGAGTGGGGTGACAACCCTGGGGCTGAGCGAAAGGTTTATTTTTTTTTTGAAAAATATAAACCTAGATCATTTTAAAATTTTTCCGAAAAATTCTATTTATAAGTAAAAACCTAGTACCAAGTTTTTTCAGACTTTTGGGGGACGTTCCGGTGGAAAAAAAAAAAACCCCCTTTTTGCGTGGGGTGTTGGGCCCGGGTTTTTCTTCCCGGGCTAATAGTCAGCCCCAAGGGGGTAGACGTTGACGCTTTTGGGTTTATATTTAAAAAAAAAAAAAAAAAAAAAATTTGGGGCGGGGGCCGGGGTTGTAAAACGGTCGTGGGGTTTTTTCCCTTTTAGTTTTTGCGTTTCGTTCCGTCGTTTTTTGCATTACCGTTAGCTATTTACCACGTGTGATATTTGGGTTTACTTTTGCCCCGTTTATTTGGGTTTCTGGAGGTCCGTTTGTTTAAACCCTAACTTCCCTCGGGGTTGCAGATTCAGATTTGACTATGTAGCGAGCTTCAGAAGAAGGCCTTCAAATTTCATACAGTTTTTTGTTGAGAGAAGGGAAAACGTGTCAACATTGGCCCGTGACACATTGGGGTTTCACCCCAATTTGGGTGTCCCAAACGGGGGCAATTTTATGTTCCGTTGTTGAAAACTGTTGGTCACCTGAAAAGGGAAAATTTTCCTTGGAGACTAACATTTCGGAGCTGAAATTGGGGCGGGGAAAAAATTTTGATTGCGTTGGGAAAAAAAGGTTTCAGGCCCGGGATCAGTCAAAGGGGGGGACTGAATTGTTTTTGAATTTTTCCATTTAAAATTTTGGTTTTTTTAGGGAGAAAAATACATTCCAAACTGTTTGGGAATTTTTCATGGCAGGGGGCAAGAGAAAGGTTTTGATTTTTGTTGAGAGAACCAAAATTTAGCAAAGGGTTTCACTTAAACCAAAAGGGCGGGATTGAGGGGACTGGGATAAATTTAAATAAAACCCTTTACAAAAGAGAGTGGAACTTAATTTTTCGAGGGGAGAAAGTGGACACTTTTGGAAACCCTGGTTTTTTTAAAACAGAAAATTAAATGGCAGAGCAAGTAGTTTCCCCTATGGCTACAGGGGAAAATTCCCTTACCCCACCCGAAACCCAGGGAAAAGGGACGGAAAAAGGGGCCGGGGCTAAGTATTCTACCCTTTTCCCCTACTAAAATACCAGGGTGACCCAAATTGGGAAAAACTAAAACAAGGGTTGGGCTTTTTCGGCAGGGGAGGTTCAGCCAGGGCCCTCGTTTTCTTCCCCTTTAGTGTGGGTTTTCCATCTACTCCCCCGGGGGTTAGGCCTCCTTATGGTGGTAAGGGCCCCCGCTTTCTACCCTTTAGACATCGGGGCCCCAATATGCCCCTCAGGGGGAACTACTTACCGGGTTTACACCTCCCCCTTTTACTTCTGGATACCCAACCCTGGATCCTTTCATGAGGGTGAAACTTGAGGGAAGAAAGAGAAGCCAAGGGAAAAACGGGGAAAAGGGAAAAAAGAAAAAGCAAGGGAGAGAAAAGGGGCGGGAAGAAAGGAGGGAAAAAGAAGCCAAGGAAAGACGGGAAAGGGGAAAAGAGGGGAAGCCAAGGAGAAGAAAGAAGAAAAAAGATGGAAAATTGAGATGGAAGAGAGACGGGTTTGGAAAAAAAAAGAGGGAACAAGCATGGGAAAAAAAGAGATGAAGAAAAGCGACAAGAACGAGAGCAGAGGGCGGGATCAAGAAAGAGCAGAAAAAGATGCAAAGGGGAGAAAAGAGAACAGGGGTTTCCAAACAAAATGGAAGAGGAAAAGGGGTCCTCAAAGGGCAGAAGTGCTTAAACAATTGGGGGATTTTCCCTTTCCGGGGGGGAAACTAAATTCATCACCTTTATGTTTAAGAATCATCACAAAGGCCGAGGGAACCCGAATTTTAAAGTGAACCAACCCTTTGCACCACCCAAGTTTCAAAATCCGCACAGGGAGGGAGATGCCATTGATTCCCTTTCCCTTTAACACTTTGAACAGTGGGAGAGAGTTTTTCCCCTTGATTTAAAGAACGAAGGCATTATATCTTGTTGGAAACTTTACAAAGGAAAAAACCAAGGAAGCCTTTATCAACAATTTCCCCAAAGAAAACCCAAATTTCGAAAAATTTTAAAAGGGTGCTTTGCGCCGGAGGGTCACATGACTACAGAATCCCAAAGGGGGGCCCCGTTTCCCCTTCCATGAAAAGATTCAGATGAAACTTTCCAACATTTGGAAACAGACTGTCAGAGTTTTAGACTATTGGTTGGAAACTAAAAAATGGGTAAAAAAGATTGTTTCCTGCCCGGAACAACTTTTTGAACTCGTTTCACCTGACCCTTTCCCTGCAAGTTTGGAAAGGCCCAGGGCCCGGGCCCTTCAAAGCAGGCCATCGGAATTGCGGAAACTTTCCCGGGTGGCCGGGGTTATTTTAGGGCCCGCGTACCAGGGGCAAGCCAAAGGAAAAAGGCAAAGGAAATCAGCACTGAACAAGCCTCTCAGCCGGGAAAATGAAAAATTCCCCCCAAAGGAAAAGCGAAAAAACATCGGGGAAAATGCTACTTGGCGGGGGGGGGTACCTTTAAATCTATTCCCTTTTGTCTATTTCCCCTTTAAAGGGCTATTCCCTGAAATCCAAATTTCCCTTCCCCCGGCTATTTTCCCTTTAATCTTTGGGATAGGGTTTTGAAACCCCAACCCTATCCCTATCCCAAAACCCTAACCCTATCCCTAACCCAACCCTAAACCCCAACCCCCATCCCTATCCCGATCCCCAACCCCATCCCTTAAAACCCCAACCCTATCCCTTCCCAACCCTATCCCTAACCCTATCCCGATCCCTAACCCTACCCTAACCCCAACCCAACCCTACCCTAACCCTATCCCCCCAAACCCCCATCCCTAACCCTAACCCCAAAAACCCCAACCCAAACCCTAACCCAAAAAACTTAACGAGAAATAGAACCCGGAAAGGGAAAAGACTTAAAGGGGAAAAGACCAAAAGGGGAAAAGACCAAAGGGAAAAAACCTAAAGGCCGCCCCCCTTGGGGCGGGGACCTCAAAACCCCATCGTGAAGGACTGCCCCCAAGCACTCCCTTTGGGCCCAAAACATTACCCCACAAAGGGGGCATTTGGGGAAAGTGAGATCACAACCCCCAAACCTACCCGACGTTTTCCCCCGGTGGTGGCGGCCCAAAACCCTTGAAGCCATTCGTGACACTGGGGCCACGACAATATTCCTCGACGAGAATTGGGAAAACCCCCTGAGGCGCCAAAGTGGAAAAAAATTCAGGAACGGGATCGGGAAACTTCCTTCAAAAGGGGAAAAAAGGTGTACGTCCTGGTGGGTATTTTTCACACCCAAATTTTGAGGGAAAAGGGAGGGGGAGTGGCATTTTCACACCACCCCCCCCCGGGGGGGGGGGGGGGGGGGGGGGGGGGGGCTCCACCCCCCCCAAAAAAATTTCCCCTTTTGCTTGGGGCCCCAAACCTCGGGAAATTTTGGAAAGGGTCCACCCTACATTTTATTTGGGGTTTGGGCCCCCCGGAAAAAAATAATTTTGGCGGCCCCAAGCGACAAAGAAAGAAAAACGACTTTGAAGGGGCCCTACGGGAAACCCCTTTGTCCCAACAGAACAAGGTTTACGCCTTTGGGCCAACCCCCTTTGGAAAACTTTAAGGAAGGGTCCTAAAAAAAACCCAAAACCATTCTATGGTGGGGAAATCCCAAGGTCAAAAGGGAAATTTTGGGTCGGGGTCTTTCAAAGGACAAGGGGGGAATTGGGTTTTCCCGGGGAAATTTGATTGGAAGCCCCCCGGGAACCCCCCTGGTTTTTGGCCTAAAGCTTTTTTAAAACAGTTCTACGGGCCTTTGGATACAAACCCCCTTTTCCAAAACATTACCCCCAAGGGAAACAAATGGTGAAAGGGGAATTCCAACCGGGGGTTCCGTTGGGAAATTCAAAATTTAGGGGGTAATTTTTCGAAAACCCTTTGAAATTCTTTCAAGGGTTCCAGGGGGAAAAAGGGCCAATTCCCCCGGGAATGGTTTAAAATTTCACGCCCCCTTTAAAAATGGTCGGAAAGGGAAAAACCCCCGGTTGGGGGCCCTTATTCCCGGGTTAACAGGGATGAAAGTTGCAGGAGGTGGATTTTCCAACTCCCATCCCAGAAAAGGGAAACCCCCCCAAGAGGAATGGAATGGGCCCGTGAACCGGGCTAAGTTGGGAAAAAATGGAGGTAAGGGTTCATTTCCCCCGATTAAAGGTTAATGTCAGAAAGGGCCCCAAATTTTTTTTTCAAAAAACCCCAAAAGGTTACCTGAAGTTTTTTCTTTTCCCCTTCAAAACAAAATTGGGAAAACCCAGGCCATTTCAAAAGCGGCGGCAAAGGGCCCAGGGGGAAAAGGGGGAAGGAACTCTCAAGCCCAAAAAGGTTAAAATTGGAAAAAAAAACCCAGGGGTTTTATTCCCCGTAGTTTCGAAGAGAACCCAAGGGGAGCCCCCCGGGGTTTTTCCCTTGGTTTCCAAAGGGTTTCCGGGAAAAAAGGGGCCAAAAGGGCCCTGGCAAAGGGAAACCCCTGGACCCTTTTGAGAAACCAAACCCCGATTAAACCCAAAGGTCAAATTAAGGGATGTTTTTGGACTCAAGGAAAAGGGGGGGCTTCCCCTTTCCCCCTTTAAAAAACCCAAAAAGAAATCGATATGCTCCCGGGGGGAAAGCGGTAAAATTTTTTCCCCCAATTTTTCAAGAAACCCGAGGAAAAATGGGTTTTTGGGTGCCGAGGGTAATTTTGGTTTTTTGGGTTCCTTGCCCCAAAAACAGGTTTGCCTTTTGTTTGGGAAGGCCATTAAATTTTTAAAACGTTTGCAAAAAGGGTATTTTTGGGAAAAAGGGAAAAGGAAAAAGCCCCAAAAAATGCCCAACCCGGGGAAACAGATTAAAAGGGAAACCAAACCCCGCGCAGGGTTAAAGAAACCGTGTTAACCAAGGCAAAGGAGATGTCCTTTTATTGGAAAATTTATTGGCCACCCCGGGGGAATTTGGGAAAACAAAAGGAAGCGGGATTTTGGAATTTTTGGGGGGGGGGGGGGGGGGGTGGGGGGGGGGGGGGGGGGGGGGGAAAAGGGGAAAAAAAAAAAACCCAAAGGGAAAAAGGTTGCGGGCCCCCTTGGGGGAGAATACCCAAATTTTCCCATTACCCTAAGGGCAAAAATTTGGACCGCCTGGGCTCAAAGGAACCGTAGGGGGGGAAATACCTTTTCCCTTTCAAAAAAAACCTCAAGGGGGCGAAAAAACCCCAAAAAAGCGGCCTTTGGGGGGAATTGGAAAACCTTGTATTTGCCAACCCTCCCCCCACTGGGGTTAGGCAAAAACCGAGGGGAAAAAGGGGGGTTGTTGGGCGCCTTTTGCCGACAAATTTAAAAAGGTTTAAATTTCGAGCAAACCCTTTCGGGTTGGGACAGGCTTCCCCATTGGTAGGGGGAGTTTTTTCTCCCAAACCCCCTTTTATTTACAAAGGGGGTTTGCCCGGCAACCGCGAAGCCAAGGGGTGGGGCCCTTTAACAAACCCGGGGTTTTTTTTCCAAGGATATCCCTTTTTGGGTCAAGGGGGTGCAAGGGTCCAATTCCAATTAAAGGAGACCGTGTTGGAAAGGAGATGGGGATTTAAATTTTTTTTTTTAATTTTTTTGGCCCCCTGGTTGGGGGGAGGGAAAGAACCCCTTAGGTGCCCCTTTTGGAACTCTTCCAAAGGTAAAGTGTTGGTTTTGATAAGAATTTTCCCCTTATGGGGGAAAAGAAAACCTTTTGGACAAGTTTTTTTGGGGGGGTATGGGCCGGGGACCCAAAATTTTTAAGTATTAAGAAAAAAGGGGGGGCCGGGGGGGGGGGGGGGAAGGAAAAAAGGGTAGGGGCCCCCGTTTCCCCCTTTAGTTTTTTTCACCCCCGGGGGAAAACATTTCCCCTTTTCCCCCAAATAAAAACCCTTCAAAAAAATGAGGTGAAAAGGGGGGCGCGGATTGGGGAAAAAGGTTTTGCCCTTTAAAAAAAACTAAAAAGGGGCGATTTTCCCCAAAAAAAGTTGCGTTTTTGGGAACCCTGAAAAGGATTGTTTTCGGGAAAAGGGGCCGCTTGCAAGCCGGGTTGGGGCCCCTTCCTTGCTTTTTTTCGGAAAGGGGGCCCGTCCCTTGGAGTAAGAAAAAGTTTTGGGAGCGGAAAAGAAACCCTATCGGGCAAAGGAAGTCCAATGGGTTTGGGAAGGATTCATTTCCCTTGGGACCAAAAATCTTCAAGGTTTTTCCCCAAACCCCTTTCCTTTCTAATGATTTCTGGGGGGCCCAAGGGGTTTTTTGGGGGTTTAATTGCCCAAATTTTCTTTTCTTTCCCCCCCTTCCCCGGAGGTAATTGTAAGCTAAAGGTGTGTTTAATTCCCTTTGGGTTTTGAAGAGGGGGGGGGGGCCCAAGGTGGGTTGGGGAATTAAGGAATTTTGGGGGTATTTTTTTTTAATTTTTTTTTTTTTTTTTTTTTTAAAGGATTCAAAGGCATGGGGATAAGGGTAAAGTTTATTTGGAATTCCCAAAGGGAAATTTCCCAAAAATTGAAGAAATATTTTTATTAATTTTTTTTTATTTAAACCCTTTTAAATTTGGCCGGACCAAGTTTTGGGCCCCCATTGGCACAAATTTTTTGGTTTGGGGGGGAGGGCCCCGGTTGCCCGTTTTTTGTTTCCTCGGGTTTTTTTTTTTGGGGTTTCTTTTAAATTTAAAGTTTTTTTAGTAAATTTGGGGTGTGGGAGGGGGGCATTTTTCCCGGGAAATTAATTTTGCAAGGCCCAAATGGATAATTTATTCCCCCCTTTTAAATAAAAGGGGGGGAGGGTAAAGTGAAAAGGGAAATTAAAAAATTGTGGAAATTTTGGAAAAGGGAAAAAATGGTTTTTGGGGAAAAGCTGGAAAACCAAAAAAATAGTGTTTGTGTTTTTTTCCCCCTTTTTTTAAATTTTAGTAAAGGGTTTTTTGTTCCGAAAAAACCCTTCCGTTAAGCCAGGGTGTTCCCCCGGGACTCTTTTTCTTTTGTTCTTTCGGGGTAAAAGGCCCCCGTTTTCCCCGTTGGGGCCCTAAATTTTTTTCCCGGGAGGGGAAAAAAAAGGGCCGGGAACCCCTTGGGGGGCGGGGGAAGGGAGGATGGGCTTTGAGAAAAGGGGAAACTCCATCCTTGGGAAAATTTTAATCAAAAGACTCTTTACTATCCCGTTTTTGGGGGGTTGGGTTTTGGGGGGGGTTTGGACTCCTTGTTGATTTTTTGCCGTATGTTTTTTTTATTTTCCCCCCGTTGGGGGGAAATTTAGGCTGGTTAAAGGTTGGGTTTTAAAAAACCGGGGTTGGGTTTTTTTTGGGAAGTTCCCCACATGGGGTTTATTTGCCCTTCGACAAATTTCTTGAAGGGGCCTATTTTTTTGGGTTTTCTTTTTTGGGGACCTTTTTGCCTTTTCTTTTCCCTTTTCTTTTATATGTACCCCTCTCATTTTAAAAGGAAGTGTATTCCAGTTGATTAATTTTTTTTTAAAAAATGAAAAAATTTTTATTTTTAAATTTTAAAATTTTTTTTTTAAACCTAAATGGTCCGGAAGGAAAGGGGTGGGATTTGTCGCTATGGGTTTTCTGGGTTTTCCCTTTCCCGATTTGGGTCCCTTTTCCCTTGGGGGCCCGGTTTTTTTTCCGGGTTTGGGGGGGTTTTTTTTTAAATTTTTTTCTTTTAAAAAGGGAAAGGTTTTAATTTTAAAGGAGTTTAAAAAAGGAAGAAAAAGGTAAATTGAGGGAAAATTTTCCAATTCCCCCCTTTTTAAATTTAAAAGAAATTGAACACCAAGTTTTAATTCCCCCAATTTGGTTAAAAAAAGAAGAAATAAATGTTAAATTTAGGTTTTTGGAAATTTTTAAAGGAAAAATTAAAGGGAAAAAGGGAAAACAAAGGTTGGAAAGTAAAACCAAAGGGGAAAAATAAGTGTTTGTTTAAAATTTATTCCCTTTGGGGAATTCTTTTAAATTGGGAGTCCCCCAGGGTCCCCCAATGCCCCCGATTTTTCCCCAAAAATAAATCCCAATTCCGTTATTTGGGGCCCAAGGGGAAATTGAACCGCCGGGGCGTTTCTTGTTTTTGTTTCCCAAATGGAAAAAAAATGGGCCACAGTTTTGTTTTAAAAGGGTTGGGCCGGAAAACCTGGAAAGGATGTTCCCAGGGGAATTGGAAGCCGGGAAATTAGGGGTTTTGGGAGTCCACGGGAAGGAGAACTGCCGGAAGCCTAAGTTGTTTTATTCCCCGGGGGTTTAAATCCCCCAACACTTTGGGGTTTACCCCAAATTAAATTTTCCAAGTTTTTTTGTTTGGGGTAAAAAGGGCGGGAAGGGGCCCAGCCCCCCTAATGTGATTTAAAACCAACCGGGAAAAAAAAGGGCCCTGAAGGTTTAAAGTTTGGTTTTTCTTCTTTTTTTGGGGGGAGCAGAAAAGGTTTTAAAATCCGGGTGTAAAATTAGACCTTATTTTTTTTATTGGGGAAAGCCCCAATTAAAGGGGTTAAATAAAATTTGCCCCAAACATTTTTTTCCCTGTAGGTTCAACTTTGGGGGTTTCCCCTTTTTTGTTTTTTTCTTTTTTTCCTGCTTTTCCCCCCCAAAACCCCACCATAAAAACAAAAAAAAAAAAAATTTTTAAATTTTTTGTTGGGGAAAACCGGGGGTGGCTAATTAGTAAGTGGTTTTTAAGGTTGTTGGGCCCTTTTTAAAATTTTTTCGTTCCCCCCAAAATTTCCCCTGAAATTTTAAAAAACCCTTGGGGCACCAAAAGGTTCTCTTTAAATTTTGGGATGGGTTTTTTTTTTGCAAATGTTAGGTTACCACGGGCCCCGGGGGAAGGGAATTGGAAAAGGGCCCCCCGGGCGAAAAAAACCCCAAATGAGATCCCCCCGAAAAGGGGGAAAAAAACCCCCAAGAAAGGGCCCGGTGGGGAAAAAAAAAACCCCCCCAAACCTTAAAGATCAACCCAAATTAATGAAACCAAAATTGGGGCTATTCCCGTCCCCCTTCCCAAAAAATAAAGATTGTCCCGGGAGGAGGGGTTGGTTTTTTTAAAAAGTAGGGGCAGCCGAACAAACTTTTGGGTAAGAAAAAACCAACCCGGGAAAAAAAAAACTTCCGGGAATGCCAAGAATTTAAATTTCCAAAAAGGGAAAATTTTAAAATGGCCGGAACCCCAACATTTAATGGAAAAAACCCCAGGGGAAAAGACCCCCGGAAGTTTTAAAATTGGAACCCAAAAAAGGGGGAAAAAACCCCGCCCCGAAAAAGTGGAAAGGATGTTCCCCAAAGGGGTCAGAACTGGTAAGGTCCCAAAATTAGAAGGAAAACCCCAAAAGGGAATTATAGAACCTGGGCCCCGAACGTAAAACAATTGGGGATTTTGGTAAAAACCACAAATTAAGAACTTCCGGAACTTTTATTTATTGTATGTACCACAAAAGGGAATAAAAACCCCCGGAAAAAAGCATCTTGGGATTTGGAAGCCAAGGGAAAGGGAAAGCCAAAAGTTTTACATGGGGAGAAAACCCAGGGGAAATGGGGGAAATGCCGGAAGTACCAAAGGTTGAGTACCAAAAAAGGAAAAGGAATGGTAACGGGGGGGCTACAGTTGGAAGGTCAAAAAACCCCAAAGGAAAAGGGGCCTCAGCCCTCCCACCCATTCCGCTTTTCAAAAAAATCCCAAAATTGCCCAAAACCCAAAAGTCCAAACCAAACCACAAGCTTTTCAGGTGCCCCGGGGCACCTCCAATTCCTGGCCCCCGGCCTGACTTGAAAAACCCAAAAGAAAAAAAAATTTGGGACAATTTAAACCAAGAAAACCAAAAAACAACGTTTAACCTTTAACCCGGGAAAAAAGCCCCTGAATAATGGAAAACCCTTTTAAAAAAATAGTTTTCCCCCATTTTTTAAAAAGCAGCTAGGGAAGGGAAGGCAGAGGGGAAAAACCCCCCGTAATTTTAAGAAAAAGAACCCCCCCCAAAAACCAAAACAACAACCCAACAAACCAACCCCAAAGACAAAACTTTTCAAGTAAAAAATAGGCCCGGCTTATTCATAAGACCAATAAAATTTTTGGGAAAAAGGGGTCCCCTTATTTAAAGAAAACAACTCCCCAAACAAGGGGCCAATGAAGGTTACCCTCCCCTGGGACTTAAACCCTACAAAAGTACCCCTTTAGGGGCAAAAGAAACCCCGACCCCTTTCCCCAACAAACTAAAAGGGACCCCCAAAAAAATTAGAAAAAAAGGACCCAAGGGGAGGAGGGGAAAACAACCCAAAACCAACCCCAAAAAAACCACCCCCAAAAAACCCCTTCGCCTCCCTCCCTAAAAAGAAAAGGCCCTCCCAAACCAAATGCAAAAAACCCTGGTTTGGAAAAACCCAAAAAGGGCCCCGAAAAATTTAAAGAAAGGCCCCAAAATTTTGGGAAACTCCCAAAACCCGTTTAATAAAAAGCCGGTCATGGCCTTCCCCCGGGTCCACAAAAAATCCAAAATTGTAAGGGGAGGGGCAGGAGCTTTTCTTCAAGACCGCCTTGGGGACGCCATTCGTTCGGGAAAAAAACCCCAAAAAGGTTTAAAGATGAAATAAAGAACAACAAATAAAAATATTAAATTACAATTTTTCAAATTTTTAAAAAATTGGGGGGGGAAAATCTTTTCTGGAAAAAAAAAGGTTGGGAAAAAAAAAATTTTTAAAAACCTTGGCAACCAAAAAAAAAAAAAAAAAAAAAAAAAAAAAAAAAAAAAAAAAAAAAAAAAAAAAAAAAAAAAAAAAAAAAAAAAAAAAAAAAAAAAAAAAAAAAAAAAAAAAAAAAAAAAAAAAAAAAAAAAAAAAAAAAAAAAAAAAAAAAAAAAAAAAAAAAAAAAAAAAAAAAAAAAAAAAAAAAAAAAAAAAAAAAAAAAAAAAAAAAAAAAAAAAAAAAAAAAAAAAAAAAAAAAAAAAAAAAAAAAAAAAAAAGGGGGGGGGGGGGGGGGGGGGGGGGGGGGGGGGGGGGGGGGGGGGGGGGGGGGGGGGGGGGGGGGGGGGGGGGGGGGGGGGGGGGGGGGGGGGGGGGGGGGGGGGGGGGGGGGGGGGGGGGGGGGGGGGGGGGGGGGGGGGGGGGGGGGGGGGGGGGGGGGGGGGGGGGGGGGGGGGGGGGGGGGGGGGGCGTCCCCCAAATTTTTAACGTCCCCCCGAAATTTTAAAACAAAAAAAAAAAATTTTTTTCTTTTTTTTTTTCAAAAAAAAAAAAAAGTTTTTTGGGCCCGAAAGGTCATTTTTGCTTTCCTTCGATCTTAGGGCCGGGTCCCCCCCATCCCCCCGGGGGAAAATAATGTCCTTTTCAGCATATCCCTGGACGCTGCAATTGTGAAGCTGACTACCTGAGTCGAGTCTTAATTCCCAGAGTACACCAGTGTTGTGAAAGGAGAGTCCCTGTGTATGATTTTTTTTTTTTTTTTTTTTTTTTTTTTTAGAAGGATGTGCGGAGGCATGTGATAAGAGTATCCGCTTATGTGCACCATTCAAGGAACTTTCCAAAGTGTGAAGATTGATAGTTGGTTTATTATGCATAATTGTATATTTAAACCAGTTCCAGTCGGGCTGCATCAGCTGTGCCTCATTGGCACAAGCTTTTTTGGTTGGGGGGGTAGTGTCACGGTGGACCAGTATTTAAATGTATTCATCGAGTTTTAATGGGCTGTTCGTTACAGGAGTTGACAGCAGCTTATATTTAGTATGTGGGGTGTAGAGGAGAGGGGGTAGCTCCTGTCACATTCAGTTTGTGCACCGCCCGTGTGGATCATGCATCCCCTCAGTAAACCCTCACATAGGAGTAGGGTGAGAGTGAAGTGGGAGACCGGGATGAAGATTGTGTGTATGCTGTCATTTTAATAGCGGTACAGGTGTCTTGCACGTGTTCTGTGCACAAAGTGTGCTGTTTGTGCTTAGCGTGTGTTAAATGTGAGTAGGTGTTTGTGTGGGGCGGAAGGGGAACCTTCTGTGCTATGCCAGTGTTCGGCTCTCATTCTTTCTTGCTTTTGCTTTGCTGGTAAGAGGCCACGTCTCGGTTGGTAGCCATATTTCTTTTTCCACTTCGTTGTGGAGAGCAGCGGAACCGGGCCGGAACCCTTCGCTGGCGGAAGGCAGTCCACTGGGCTTTGGAAGGATCTCGATCCTTGGGTTACCAACACCATTCTTCAGAGTCATTCCAGACTCTTTACTTCCTTCGTTGGAGGGGTGTATTTACTGGTGGGCTTTGGACTCTTCGTTGAGTGAAGCTTGCCAGTAGTTTTCTTCTATCTTCACCCGCCGTTCTGGTAAATATATAGTATAGCTAAGGTGTGTTGTAATTGCGTTGGGTTTGAGAATTTGTACGCCAAGATGGGATTGGCATTTATTTGGTCAGTTCGTATTCAAGTGACATTGAGGTCATTTATTTTAAGTTGGATGTTAAGCAATGGCTCTGTTTGGGGAGCTACTTGTATGCTTGACATGTATATCTAGTTTTACAGTGGAGTCGTTCATATGTGGATAATGTTTGAGTCAGGATATTCCAGAGTCGATACTTCAAAGATTGAAGCAAATTATTTTATTTTATTTTATTTTTTTATTTAAAACATCAAGTCGGGTCCGGAACGGAACGAGTTGCCGCCGACTAACATTCAGTCGACTAGTGGAGATTTCTGATGTGGCGCTCCCGCCTTTGGTTCCGCTCCTTGTCTTGTTTGTTCGTCTCTGTGGTTTTTTTTTTATTTTGGTTTCTTTTTAATGAAAGTATTTTGTAGATAAAATGGAAGAATGTGTGAGTGTTATGGAATTTCATCTGGTATTAATTTAAAATGCAATGTGAACTTCCAAGTGTTTACTTCATTGCAATTTGTAATAGGAATGAGAATATAATGTGAAATATGAGAATTATGAGAATTATAGTAAAGGAAAATAAGGAAAAGAGGAAAACAATGGTTCGGGAACAGATGAAACCGAAAGAAATAGTGTTTGTAAAAGTTTATTCTTCTTTGAATTCTTTAAATTGTACGTACACAGTCCACACATGCCCTGCATTCACACACATAATCCACAATCATCACGATTATGCGGCGAGGACTGACATCCGCCGCAGGGCGTTTCTTTGTGCTTTCGTTTCTTCTTGAGTGGAGATGGGCCACAGTTGCTGACGTTGGGCGACCTGGAGGATGTTCCGGAGGGGAGGATTCCGGAGCCGAACTTGAGGGGTGCGGGAGTCGACGCAGGAGGGAGTCTTCTCGACGACAGTGAGGAGCACATCCAGTCGTGATTCAGAAATTTAATACGAGGAACACTCTGGGACAGTCTTCAACACAAAGTTATGTTGGCAAGTGTGTGTGGTGTATGGGCTGTGGATTTGTGTGCGTGCGCTAGTGTGATTTAATGTATCCTGTTATGCCCTGTTGGTTGTATTAGTTTGTTTCTTCTCTTCTATTTGTTGGGGGGGGCGGTAGCTTTAGATGGTTATAGGTCGGGTGGTAGTGAGATCCGGGTGGTGGTGTTTTTTGGTCGAAGTTCCCATCTATCGGGTTATTTTGTCCCTTAGCGACAGTTAGCTCCTGATAGGGTCTATACTTTGGGTTGTCTTTTTGTGTTTATTCTTTTTCCTGTCTTTCTCCCCTCTTCTTTGATAGGTGACCCCATCTCATAAATGGAGTGTATGTGCGAGTGATTGAGATGTTTATTATGTTTGAGTAAATTTGTGTATTTATAATTTAATAAATGTTATTTTTCCGTAATTCCTGGAGTGGTCTGGAGATAGTGAGTGGTTGAGTGTTGTGCCGCTATGCTCTTTGTCTGTTCCTGCCTCATTCCCCTGACAGGGTCTTTTACCTTGACAGGCCAAACTGGCCTTCTCTTCCCAAAGTTGGTGATGGGATTTTATGTGTGTGCAAGATGTTATGCGTTCACACACGGAACCCCGGCTTATAGTCTCATTCGAAGGACTGTACGGGAAATGGAGTCAGAACCAATGGTATCTCCGAGGGAAAAATCCCCCCTTTACCGAATTGGCCCGGCTGAGATTCGAACCCGCAAACCTAAGATCACCAAGATTATGAATCCACCACTGAGCTATTCTGGTCCCCTTCAAAGAAATAACAGTCGTTCAAGGGAGGTGATTGTTGTTGGTATTTTCTACTGGAAAATGTAGAACTGCCGGAACGTATCTATGTTGTTGGTATGTACCACAGGGGAATATAGAACTGCCGGAACGTGTCTATGTTATTGGTATGTACCACAGGGGAATATAGAACTGCCGGAACGTATCTATGTTATTGGTATGTACCACAGGGGAATATAGAACTGCCGGAAGTGTCTATGTTATTGGTATGTACCACAGGGGAATATAGAACTGCCGGAACGTGTCTATGTTATTGGTATGTACCACGGGGAATATAGAAACTCCCGGGGAACGTGTCTTGTTATTGGTATGTACCACATTTGGAATATAGAACTGACGGAACGTATCTATGTTATTGGTATGTACCACAGGGGAATATAAAAACTGCCGGAACGTGTCTATGTTTTTGGTATGTACCACGGGGAATATAGAACTGCCGGAAACGTATCTTGTTATTGGTATGTACCACAGGGGAATGGAGAACTGCCGGAACGTATTTTGTTGTTGGTATGTACCACAGGGGAATGGTGAACTCCCGGAACGTATCTATGTTGTTGGTATGTACCAGGGGAATGGTGAACTGCCGGAACGTATCTTGTTGTTGGTATGTACACAGGAGACCCCGTCAGCGGGCCGAGTCCATCGCTTCATCAAATAAATCACCAGGTTGTCCAACAACACAAGCAGCGAGTCCACAACACAAGCAGCGAGGCTGAACGGCACCGTCTTCAAGTTCTGGCCCCTCGTTGCGACCGTTTGATGCATCAGCAGCAGAAATGTACAGATCTCAGATGATAGTAACATAATGTAGACTATCTGTCTATCTTTTATCTTTTGATACAGCCCTGAGATAATGTTAACTTTAATATAGACTATGTTTATCTTTTATTTTTTGTACAGCTGCTAGGTGCAGGCTAGGGGCAGAGTGTGTATAAACCCTTTCACCTGTCTCATTTTCCATGCATGTATACAAGAAGCACACACAACACACACACACACACACACACACACACACACACACACACACACACACCACACACAATGCAAAATCTTTT
Organism: Conus ventricosus; assembly: GCA_018398815.1. Classification (NCBI taxonomy): domain Eukaryota; kingdom Metazoa; phylum Mollusca; class Gastropoda; order Neogastropoda; family Conidae; genus Conus; species Conus ventricosus. Next base: position 34,458 of record JAFLJL010004460.1, read on the forward strand.
CAGTTGGTAAAAACGGAGCTGCTATTCAGTATATGTACGAAGGGGAAAATTTTGCAAGGAAACTCGTTGAGTCCAACATTATTTATTATGTTTATAAACGATCTAACAAACAAGATTCCAACTGAGGATCCCCATCACGGGATCTTTTCAAGCAATACAAGAGTATCTGCTTTATTGTATGCAGAGACCTTGTACTCCTTGCAAAATCGAAACTTAGGTTTACAATCAAAATTGGGACGAAGGACTAGGAGGAGGGGGGAAAACAACCCATCACAGGAAAACAAATCTCTCTAAAAGCCTGCACTGCCAAATACAGAAAGGCCTACATCCAAGCTGCAAGAACAAGCTGGATGGGAGAAAACAAAAAGCTGAACCTTGACAGAGAGGGGCAACAAACTTTGGAAACTGACAAAGCCATGAATAATGAAGAGACAAGGTCAGTGCCTGTCACGCCCCAAAAAAGATCAGGAGATTGTGACAGGGAGAGAGGCAGCGAGCTGCTTCATAGACAGCTATGAGCAGGACCGCAACATCTCTGTGACAGGGGACAGAAAACAACAAGTCCATGAATGAAATAAAGAATCATCAGAATGACCAAGACCAACCTGTTTTACATGGACAGGCCTTTCAAACTGAAAAAAACTAGAAGAAGCCGAAAAAATCTTTACTGGACAAAAATCCCCAGGTCCTGACAAAGTCACCAACGAGATGCTCAAACACCTCGGCACCAAAACAAAGACCAAAACTCCTTGCTCTCTTCAACAACAGCTGGAAGACGGGGCATGTTCCACAAAGCTGGCGAGAAGCTGATATGGTGCCCATACATAAGAAGGGCAAAGACAGAGTTAGGGCTGACAGCTATCGCCCCATCAGCCTCATCAGTGCGTGGGCAAGCTCCTAGGCGTATGATCAATTCGCGGCTAGTTTGGCACCCGGAGAAGAAACAACATCATCTTTCAGAGCAGGCAGGCTTCCGCCCAACATCATTTTACTTAGGATCAAGTGACCTACATAGCCCAGAAGATCGAGGATGGCTTCCAGGACAAACAGCATACTCTGGCGGTGTGGATAGCCCTGGAAAAGGCGTTACGACAAAGTCTGGAAGGATGGCCTCCGGAGAAAACTCCAGAAGAGTGGTGTACTGGGTGTATGTACAATGGATCTCGCAGTTTCCTGAAAAAATAGGAAGGCCGAGTCCATGTAACGGAGATACAGTCGGAAGAAGACACTGAGAAGAAGGAGTCCCTCAAGGAGGTGTCCTCAGCCCTACCCTATTCCCTTTTCTTTTTTCAACGACATCGTCAGAGATGTGCCACGCAAAGTCCAAGGAGCCATCTATGCAGACGATCTTGTCCTATGGTGTCGGAAGAGCACCTCACAAACTACAAACTACAGGCTACAGCAGGCGCTCGAATGTTCTTGAAGCTGGATGAAACAGTGGTGGTAACAATTAATGCCAAGAAGACCACTTACACTGTTTTCAGACTCTCACCCAAAGAACAGAAGGCCAACCTGAGCATCAATGGACAAACTCTGCTTGCTGAAAATAACCCTACGTACCTGGGAGCCACCTTTGACAAACGCAATGAAGTGGAAGAAGCAAGCAGAGAAACAGATTAAGAGCAAAAGTACGCCTTTCCCTCATGAAGAAGCTGGCAGAAAAACATGGGGGCTGACAACACAACCCCCAAGAGGACTGTACACTGGTAGAGTCAGGCCAGTGCTGGAGTATTTGGGATGGCTGCATGGGGCACTACAGCCAAATCCAATTTTGAACGGATCTGCAAGATTCAGAAACAAGCTGCCCGTATCATCACAGGAGCCATGAAGTCTCACCCAAACCCGGAGCTTGAAACCATCACAGAGCTCCAGCCCCTTTAGGACGCAGGACGCCAAACTCCTGACCCAGGCTGCCAAGTTCAACAGGCTGAAAGGTCACCCATGAAAAGACTGCCCCAGCCAACAAAAGGACGGCCTGAAGAGAGGGAGCTTCGTACACCAGAGCAGGATCCTAGAACGGCAACATCAAGATATCCTTGGGCGTGACCCCAAAGTGATACCCCGGTTTTCTGCCGTCCCCCCCTGGAGCGAAGGAATCCCTCCCCTAATCCAGTGCAGCATCCCTGATGTTGGCCCAAAAGATTCCCAAAGCGGCCCTGAAACTAGTGAAAAGAAAATCCCTCACCCTGGAACATCTCCATACCCAGTTCCCAAAGAGTCCTGGACTCTGTCTACACCGACGGCTCTGCAGCAGATGCATTCGAAAAGGAGGGGGGAGGAGTCTATGTCTGTCACGCCACGCCGTGTGGGGTGACGTCTGTTCGATTCGCCTATCGCTCGACAACTTCACGTTCAATCGATCGTACCCATCTTCACGGGCAGAAGCAAAATAATAAATAATTCACAATTTATTGACAAATGTGTGTATGTGTGGATGTGTTGGATGTTTGTTTCTGCGTTAGTAAAAAAAATGTGTGGGATAAATAAAATTTGAATTTAAAAGCTTGTTCTTATCTTGCACGGGCACTCATGTTTAACGTCTGGAAATGAAGACAGTTCTTGTCACGTCTTGCGAAGTCATCTGCTGCTTCAGTTTTTAGGTCCGGATCCCCATCATGAAGTAATGTAGGTTAGCGAAGATGTGATCAACGGCCCACAATGCGTGATAGAGTTAAGATGCGACGAGCGGGGACCCAAGGCTCCCCAACGTAAATGTCACCGGCTGGCCTCCCGGTCAGGACGGCATGGTTCTGTTTCAAAGGCCGGTGCCACCAACGATGCCATGCTGTGTGACCCTTCCGGCTGACCAGAGCTCCCTTGGGTGAATGTTATGGCTGAGCGATGGTCGCTGCTGCACCCCAAAATGAAGGCGAGTCGCGGGAAAAAACCGTTGACGGCAATGGATTGCTAGATCTTGCAAGTCCGGCTGACGAAGCCCTTTTCTGGACTGTCGGCAGTCCTTAAAACGTCTTGGGTTATTACTTGCACGTCAGACCTCGAGAGAGATTGTAAAATGCTTTCTATTCTTTCCCGGGCTTGCGTATGGGCAAGGAGGAATGTCTCAACTAAGATGGCTCTCTGCTGCTGGCGATGGCGTCTTTCCTAGACTTGTTCATTTCAGAAAACTGACTTTTAGTTTCGTCATCGCGCATGAATGTTGTATCTTGGAGATGCGATGAGAAATTAGAGTTCCTTAGTGATTTTGTACAAACACAGATTAGACAGCTTCCAAAGGATAACTGGTTCACGGAATAGGGAATGCACAACTTATGTGCAGAATGATGTGTGAAATATTAAATTGCTTCTGGCACAAAAAAAAATAAAATAAACGATAAGGCAGGTAGTCTTCCGAAGAAAATGACGTCACGGCCCGCGCCTCGTACCGTGACGTAAGAATTTGTGATGAATATGTTGAGCCTTAGAACATGTTTGACGACAAACTAAAGTGTTAGGTCGTGGCCTTACCATGTTACAAAATATCCTGTCTTAAGATTAACTGGGTTCCAAACCCCTTTTAATCCCAAAAAAAATAATAGGCTCAAAGACCAAACACTAGCTTCACCCAAATTAATGAATGAAGGTAAGAATTCATTTTATAATAAAAACCGTAAATTCAAACTCCGCAAATATATAACAACTTGATTGTTCTGCCTTGGACGATAAATATGACTGATTGTGTTTTTTACAAACACCAGAAAAAATTTGATCATGTGTATGATGATAACCATGACGTCAGAAGTCTACTTCAGCTGCACTCGTGTTTGCCAAACACGATTTATTCCCTGGTCCAGCTAGAAGTCTGCATCGAAATCAAAAGGAATGACTCAAAGAGACGCCACCCGAAGGTTTCTTTACTGTAATATGAGAGATATATAAATGGGGCAGCACATATCTAAACCAATTGGCCTTTAAGTCTACTGTTACATAGGCGAACAGGCCACTATGATTTGGGTGGCAAAATGAAGCCCCCCGCTTCCGGATTTGACTGTACATCTGACAGCCGGACATTGTCTCACAACCAGTGAACCTCTACGTCACTGCAAATGGTTTCAAAGATGGCACCCGGCATCTACTTAGACCCCAAAATCATACCTCTACGACGAGTGACCAGCACGATGCCTACTGAGGTACTCCCACGCTCTACTTGTGCTTTGTTAAGCACACAAAGCCACTCATGCAACACTGAAAGGATGCAAAGATAGCATCCGACGTCAATTAAACCCGCCCCCATACCCCTATGATGAGTGCCTAATTGATGCCCAACTTGAGTGTTTCCACAACATTCCGCTGTGCCATGATGGGCACAAAAGCAAATTTATGTCACTACATGAACCAATTCCGTCTGAATACATCTTTTTGTAACAGACCACTTAACTACACTCCCCTTCACGGCAAGGGTGATTTCGTTCGAAATTTTAATCTTCATAAATTATTTTTTTTGATATGCTAGACTAGCAAGCCAACCCTCCAACTAACCGAACTTACATTTCTCTTATGAAAGAGTAAAATCTTATCTTGTGCAGTATTATATGGACTGTCTTTTCTCTAAACAACATTCTTATTCAAAGTATTATGTCACAATTCAACATTCTTCACAAAATTTACACCTGATTTTTTCAAATTTTATGAGTCTGTGCTTTTTTTAAAAAATTTCTTGGACTTTTTTGGCCCCCGGAATGAAATTTCCGCTTTGTTCTTTTTCCCCTTGGTTTGACGCGGAGGGGAAAACGAGGGGTTTGCTGAATTTTCCCGTCCCCCAGCGTTTGAGTCCCCCGCTGTTGTCTTGGATCTCCCCCTCGTGTACCTTTCGGGGGACTTTGTTTTCGGTTCCCCCTTTTTTATGGTACTTTTTGATCAATTTTTATATGGTAAAAATTTTTTTTTCCCCTTTTAAATCTGGACTTGGTATTTTAACCCTGTTGACTTTCTTTTGACAAAAAAAGGCCCCTTCCCAAAGGGAGAGTGGAGACTTTGTGCTTTTCAGGTGCAACACTAAACTTTTATCCCCTTTTTTAAAGCGGGGCGCTCGGTCCCTTTTGTTAAATTGCTTTCATATACCTTTTTTTTCCCTTGGTTCCTCTGGCTTTTCTGCTGCGATTTTGGATTTTTTCTTTCCATCTTGTTCCCGCAGTTCTGTTCTTACTTGCGGCGTTTTAAAACCTTCTGGGATTTCTTCCTTTCCACCCCAAACCCCTTTTTTAAGTATCTTTTAGGGGCCCCTTAATGTCCTTCCTTTAAAATTTGTTAAAAGGGGCGGGGAATGCTTTAAAATCTTGTGGCACCTTCCGATTTTGCGAAAAACATGGTGGAAGGGCCCTATCCCATTCTGTAGCTGTCCACGCCCCAATTTTTTTGGTTTCATTTTCTTGATCGCCCCGGGTTGAACTTCTCCCCAGGCCTTTTCCCTTGGGGCAGGGTTTTTGGGTTTGTTGTGGTCCTCCTTTTTTTGCTAAAACAGACGTTTACCTTTTTCATAAAACTTGAGGGAACTGTGTTCCTCTGTCGTGATGTTTTTTGGGGAAATCCCAAGTCTAGTCCACATCTGTATAGTGCTTCGGCGACTGTTACAGTGTCTATCTTGGGGAATAGCAGGCTTCTGCATATTTAGTTGCAAAATTCTATCATCGTAAACCGAAATTGTTGCTGAAAAAGGTGGTGGGGCTGTTTGGGCCCCAAACGATTTCTATCGCTACCGTTGGAACGGCACACTTCCACTTGAAACTCCCTGTAGGGGGTTTATTTTTTCCCTAGTTTCCAGGGGTTTCACCAATTTTGGGGGGGGAAACCCAACCGTTTTCGCTTTGAGATGAAAATTCCCCTAATATTCACCCACCCCAGGCCAGGGGTTTGAACTGGTAACCCTTGTCCTTTTCTTATTCATTAAAGATGTCCGGCGGGGGAAGTCATGTGCTTTTTTCCCATGATGGCATGTCTATACTTGCTTGGCACCCCCGTTTTGGTTCCTGTTCTCTGACCGTGCATGTATTTTTATAAAGCACTACTTTTTTCATGTAGTACCCAAGTCGTGGCCCCCATTGCTTTTTTGTGACTCCTGATCCCCCCTTCCCGGCACGCTGATTTCCTCTGCCGGGTTTCACCCCCTTACTTTGTTCTTTTTTTCAAAGGTAAAGGCGTCCCGGTTCCCAAAAGACTGATTGTTTAAACCCAAAGCCCCGATTTTTTCCCTTCCCCGGCGATTTTTCCCCGGGGATTTTAAAAATGGCTGCCATGGTCTCTTTTCCCCCTCCTCTTTGGATTTGATGTCAAAAATTGTGTCTTGCTCTTTTATTTTTCGCAGGGGTATTCTGCTTTAAATTTCTTTTCCCCTTGCCTTCGTGGACCCTTTGTGGGGGGATCCTTTTTTTCTCCTTTTTCCTATCTCATTTACTATGGGTTTGGGGGTTTCTTTTTTTGCTCCCCTTGCTTCTCTTTTGCGTCCGTTTTTTTTTCCTATAAACCCACTGGCAAGGTGCTTTCGTCTGCCCCCAATATTTCCCTTTCCCCAATGTGGATGGCTTTTCCCAATTTCACGATCGCTTTTGGGGGGTTTTCCCGTCTTGTTGGGGGGAAAAAACGAACAAATTTTGTACGACCTGTGTAAAATTTCGCTGGCCAAAAAAATTTTTCTTTACTTGTGTTGGGGGGCCCCGGTGTCCCTCTTTCCCTTTCCCATTCTTCTTTCCCTTCAACCTTTACAGAGCAGTAGAAATTTTTTGGGGTTTTCCCTTGTTCTGAACCTGGACTGGGCTAGTGTGTTTTCCCTTGGAAGGGGTATCTCCTTTGTTTACCGATACTTGTTCATTGCCCGGGGGTTTTAAAAAGGGGGGTTCCCCTTTTGGCCCCCCCTTTTTTTTTTTGGGGGGCCCCCTTTTTTTTTAAAACCCCCCCCGGGGGGGGGGGTTTTTTTTTTTTTTTTTATTTTTGGGGGTTTTTTGGTTTTTTTTTTTTTTGGTTTTGGGGCCCGGGGTTTCCCTTTTTTTTCCCTTTTTCCCCCAAAACCCCCCCCCCCAAAATTTTTTTTTTTTTCTTTTTGGGGGTTTAATTTTCCGGGGAAAACCCCTTTTTTAAAAACCCATTTTTTTAAAGGCCCCTTTTTTTTTTCCCCCCCCCCCCCCTTTTTCCTTTCCCCGGGTTTTTTTCCCCCCAAAAATTTTTGGGGTTTTTTAAAATTTAGGGGGGTTTTTTTTTTAAATTTTTCCCCCCCCCCCCCAAAAAAACCCCCCCCCCCCCCCCCACCCCCCCCCCCCCCCTAAACCCTTTTTTTTAAAAATTTTTTCCCCCAAATTTTAAAAAGGGGGGCCCCCTTTTAAAAAAAATTTTTTTTTCCCCCCCCCCGGGGGGGGGGGCCCCCGGTTGGGCCCCCCTTTTTCCCCCCAAAAAATTTTTTTCCTTGGGGCCCGGGGGTTTTTTTTTTTAAAAATTTTTTTCCCCCTTCCTTTTTTTTTTTTTTCTTTTTTTTTCCCTTTTTGGGGTTTTTTTCCCTTTTAAACCGGGTTCCCCCCCAAAAAGGGGGGTTTCCCCCTTTCCTTTTTTTTTTTCCCCCCCCCTTTTGGGTTCCCCTTTTTTTTTTTTTTAAAAAAACCCTTTTTGGAAAAAAAAAATTTTCCCCCTTTTTCCCCCCCAAAAAAGGGGGGTTTTTTTAAAAATTTTTTTTCCCCCTTTTTCAAAAAATTTTTTTTTCCCCCCCCTTTTTTTTTAAACCCCTTTTTTTTTTTCCTTTAAAAAATTTCCCTTTTTTCCAAAAAAAAATTTTTTCAAATTTTTTTTTTTCCCCCCCCCAAAATTTCCTTTAAATTTTCCCAAAAAAAAAAACAAAAAAAATTAAAATTTTTTAAAAGGGGAAAAAATTTTTCCCTTTTAAATTTTTAAAAAATTGGGCCAAAATTTTCCCCTAAAAAAAGGGGGGTTTTTGGGGAAAAAAATTTTTCCCAAAAGGGGGAAACCCCCGGGCCCCTTTTTTTTAAAACCCCCCCCCGGGGGGGTTTTTTTCCCCTTTTCCCCCCCCAAAGAAGGGCCCCCAAAAAAACCCCCCCAAAAAAACCCCCCCCCCCCCCCCAAAATTTTTTGGGGGGGTGGGGGGGGTTTTTTTTTTTAAAAAAAACGTTTTTAAAAAAAATTTAAAAAAAAAAATTTTTTTTTTTGGAAAAAAAAGGGGGGGTTTTTTTGTCCGGGCCCTTTTTCCCGCCTTTTTTTTGGGGGAAAAAAATTTAATAAAATTTTTTTGGGGGGGGCCCCCCAAACCGGGAAAAAAAGTTTTACGGGGCGAAACCCCCCCTTTTTCCCCCCCCCCCGGGGGGGGTTTTTTTAAAAAATTAAAACCCCCCCCCCTTTTTTTTTTTTTCCCCCCGGGGGGGGGAAAAAAAGGGGGGGGCCCCCCAAAAAGGGGGGGGGGGGGAAACCAAAAGGGGTTTTACCCTTTTCCCCCCC
>JAFLJL010004461.1:0-16076 GCA_018398815.1 Conus ventricosus
CCCCCCACCGCCACCCTGGGGAACCTTTTCCCCCCAAAAAAAAGGTTCCCCAGCCCTTTTTTTTTGGGAAAGGTTTCCCAAATTAAGGAAAAAAGAAACACCCGAAGGCTGGGGGGACCCGAAAGCATGTCTTCGCCTGCCTTTAGACGGGTCCTTTCCCACCCTTGGAGGCCTGCGCTGGTTACATGGTACAGGCAGCACGGGACACCCTTAAGAATAAAGGGGACATAACTGCTCCTAACAAGGTAAAAAAACTACGATGCAGCTCAAAACAGCCTTAAGAGCTCCCCCATGGTGTACCACCCTATTCAGACGCAAGCCCCCGGGCAAAAACACCACCCTCCATGCCGAGCACACCCCAAAACCCCCCTCCACCCCTCCCAGGGACAGAGCAGACATGCCACTCCAACCAGCCAAGCTTTCGCCATACGGTCTTATGTGCCCCAAGAGAGAATCCAAAGTTTGTAGTCTTTCCCACTGTCAACAGCTTTCCCTGTGGTCAGTGGTCTTTCCTCACCGCCACTGACCTTTCTCCAGGTCAGCCTAGTTAAGGCAAAGAAGAAAAGAAACACCCGAAGGTGCGGGGAGGACCCAAGAAGCACTGTCTTCGCCTGCCTTTAGAGCAGTCCTGTACCACCCTTGGAGGCCTGCGCTGTGTTGACGATGGGTACAGGCACGCACGGGACACTCCATTAAGATATCAAGGACATAACTGCTCCTGAACAGAGGTAAATTAGACTACAGGATGCAGCTCATAACAGCCTTAAAGTAGCATCCCCCATGGGTGTACCAGCCCGTATTTCATGACTGCAGAGCCCCCCGGGCGAAAAACACCACCCTCCAGCTGCCGAGCACACCCCACAGACCCATCCACCCCTGCCCACGGACAGTTTCAGACAGTGCCACTCCGACACAGCCAAGCTTTCGCCATACGGTCTTATGTGCCCTCAAGAGAGAATCCAAAGTTGTAGTCTTTCCCACTGCCCAACGGGACTTTCCCTGTGGTCAGGGGGTCTTTCCTCACCGCCACTGGACCTTTCTCCAGGTCAGCCTAGTTAAGGCAAAGAAGAAAAAAAACACCCAAAGGGTTTCTGGGGAGGACCCAGAAAGAAATGTCTTCGCCTGCCTTTAGAGCATCCTGTACCACCCTTGGAGGCCTGCGCTGTGTTGACGAGGTACAGGCACGCACAGGACACTCCATTAAGATATCAAGGGACATAACGCTCCTGAACAGGGGTAAATTAACTACGGGATGCAGCTCATACACCTTAAAGAAGCATCCCCCATGGGTGTACCACCCGTATTTCATGACTGCAGGCCCACCGGCGAAAAAAACCCCCCCTCCAGCGCCGAGCACACCCCCAGACCCACCACCCCTGCCCAGGGACAGATGCGACAGTGCCACCCAACACACCCCAACTTTCCCCAAAAACGGTTTTTTGGCCCCAAAGAGAACCAAATAATCTATCTTCTCTAAAATCTACTATCTTCTATCTAACTATCTGTCTGTTTGACTTCTGTCTATCTATTACGTCTCTCTGCATTCTGTCGGTCTGTTTGTCTATCTACCTATCGTCAGGCACACGGAAAAAAAAAATTTTTTAAGCGCCTGGAGTTAAAAGGGTTAAGCGCGAGCAAAGGGGATTTAAATTGTGAAAAGGAAACGGAGTAGGATTGTCGTTCTTAAAAGGGGCGTCACTTCCTTGGTTTTGAATGGAGAGTTTAAAAAAATTTTGGGTAAAAACTAAACACACGAAGGAGGGAAGAGATTCAGCAACAGCGCTGACAGAAGGGAAAAAGGGGCCGGGGAGTCAGGCCCTTTAATACAGACATGATCGAAATGCAAATGCATGAATTTGCTAGGATGATTCAACAAGAATATTTGAACCACTTTAAAGCTATGGAATTCCCCGTCTTTTTTTTTTTTTTTACCCAGTCGATCGGAAGTTGGGAAATCGAAATTATTTTTGTAAAATTTTTTTATTGGATTGCTGCTAACTGTTCCGATAGTCATAGCTTTTTGTTTCTACTACGCCGTTTGGTAGGGGTAATGAAGAAACGAGGCTGTGACGGGGGGGGAATTAGTGAGCTAGGGGAGCCATACCCCCTGCCAGAAAGATTCAAAAGGAACACCAGAGACGCCAGAGAATTTTGGGTATGCGCCCAAAAACGTAAGACGAAGTCGGAGATCGCCAAAATTTTATTTTTTCGGGGAAACCAATCGAAAAGGTAGGGGAAAACATATGTAGAGGCCACCATAGTTTTGGATTAAAGGAAAGGAATAAGGTACCGAATTGTGATAACTGCCCGCAGGAGTTTAAAAAGCGAACTATGACCTGGAACAGCAGATAAAAACCCCACCTTTGGGTTATAAAATGGAGAAAAAGGGGGCACGGGGGAAATGAATTTTTTAAACCGGGTAGTAGCGCCTTGGATTTGTATGGATCGATGCATGTTGTTAATGGAGATTGGCTGATTCATGCATGCGTGTTTTTTGTGCTGAACAGCAGCCGAACATCTTTCATCTATCTATCATCTATCTATTTCTTATCTACTATTTATGTATCATCAAACGTGCGCGCGGGGGTTTTGTGTGTGTGTTGGTTGTGGTGTGTGTGCGTGCGTGGGGGCTGCGGCGTGCGTGCGTGCGTGGGGTTGGTGGTGTGTGGTTCGTGCGTCGTGATAAGGGGAGAGAAAGAGAGAAGAGAGAAGAGAGAGAGAGAGAAGAAGAGAGAAGAGAGAGAGAAGGGTGGGTTTAAATATGGTAAAAATCTTTAAATTGTCAATTCATAAAAGGAATCTTTATAAGAGCATGCTAATCATACTTTTAACACCCAGTATGTCTAAAATGAGGTTTAAAAAAATCACTAACACGTTCACAAAAAAAAAAATCCCCATAAAAAGTAATAACTAAACGTTCATAGATGAACAGACAAAACACATACAAAATATGCATGCACAGGGGCATAAAAAGGGGAAGTTGTTTTTAAAAAGTGAAGTGAAATACTTCTTTTTCTTTTGTTTTTGACTTAATGTCTTAAGGGGAAAAAAAAGGGAAAAATCTATTGAAAGTTGGGAGAAACACAATCCCCCAGCCCCAAAATTAAAACCCATAGAAAACTCAACTCTGGGTGGGAGCAGGGGGGGCTGAAAAGTGCCATAGACCCGATGGAATCACCCACACCTCCCAGCCGGGGTCCACACGCTAACCATTCGCCATGACGGCTGGTGGTATTTTTTTTCTTGTGAGAGGATATATACATTGAAACAGAGGCAAAAAGGCAGGGGCTCTTGCAAACGTAAGAACCAAACCTGCCAAATCCACAATCCACATAACTCTTTGCATTCCACATTTTGACAAAATTTTCGCACGTCCATCTGAACAATCCTCTCAAAATCACACACCAACGTATACAAACTCTCCAGCTTTTGACAATGAAAGTAGACCTGGCAATCCCTGGTTTCCCTGAATCCCCCTGTACCACTGCAGCGTTTTTCATCCCTCCCCGACCTTCATATCACACCCAGTAACGTGAGTCACGTGCGCGGGGGACAGACGAAGATCAAAACTCGACAAACTAGCGCTCGGACAGGGACTGACGGTGGCGGTGGGGGGAGTTTTGGAGGGGGGGGAGTTCACACAGAAAGGATTCCAAAGTCAGGGGTTTTTGAGTAAAACTGTGTGGGGGCGACATCCCATACTACACTTGCTCACGAAGTTTTTCCCCCAATGTTCTCTTTTTCTTTTGGGCAAAAAAAACCCCCACGAATCACCTCCCAGCGTAAGTGTTTGTGTCCCTTTAAAAAAAACGAACGGGGAATGAGAATCAAAGTAAAGCAAACAAACAAAATTCGCGAACAAATAAAACAGACAAACAAAAACTGTGAAAGGGAACCTCTCTCTTTCTCCGGTTTCCCCTGTCTCTCCCCCGTTCCTCTTCCTCTCTCTCTCTCCTCTCCTCTCTCTCTCCCTCTCTCCCCTCTCTCCCCCTCTCTCTCCCTTACTCCCCTCTCCCTCTCCCAATCTCTACAGTTTTCTGTCTTTTCATTTCTTCTCGAAGTTGACATCGATACTGCCATTTCCACAAAATTCGGCACATTTTGTTGAAAAGGCAAAGCCCATCAAGTAAAACTGATAGATGAATTTCGCTGCAAAATGAACGATATTACGCACTCGCTCCCCAGGGCCCTCCCCCACCCCTACCCACGCCTATTACACAATAAGCAACAACACAGCACACTAACACAGTTTACAATCATGCGCCTTTTTTATTTCACCACGCACACTAGGCGCCACCATCACGTCCACCACAACCACACACCGGGTATCCCCTTCTTACTACCCACCTACCCTGCTACGCCCCGAGAACCTAACCTATGCTAAGAAACCAGTTCGGTATATCACTGCGACCCGGGGCGCATAAAAGCCCCACACGTGGTGGCTAAATACAACAAGGACCAACCCAAGGACCAAATCCTAAACTACTCCCCACCCCCCCTTCCCGGGACCCCCCCTTTCCTTTTGAGGGGGACCCTACCGCACCGTCACTGCGTTCCAAAGGGAGGCAACGACAAGTACCCTACACCGGCTGCCACTACGTCCCAAAAGGGGGAGTCTAACCCCCTTACCTCTCCCCAAACGCTACACACTTAACTCACGCCAACGACACCCTTTCTACTACAACCTGGGAAACCCCCCGGCCCGAAGCTCCGTCCTGGGCGCTGTACGGGGCCCCCCACGGGCTGACACCCCCCGAAACTCTGCACCCGGCCGACCGTGGCTCCTCGCAGGACTCCCCCCTGCGATAGCGCACCCCAACCCCCACACACCAACGCCTCTCGACGGACCCGGGGGCTGACGCCCCCCCCGGGAAGGGCCCCCCCGGGACACTGGGGGTGGGGTAAGGCCGGTCAGCGCCCTCTCACGGGACCCCAACAGGGAAGAGCAACGGTGGCGGATAACCCCGAAGAACCCCAGTAGCAGGGGGAGAGTCCCTCACAACAACCGACGGCCCGATGGTCCCTCTCCCGGAAAGCGCAACCCCGGGAAACCGCCGCTCCCTCCGGGCACGGGCAGTAGACTGCAGGGGTCGGCCCCATCTCAGGACGGATCAGAACCGCTGCAAAAATGTGGGCCATACTGTAATGTTCTACAACCCAGCATAAAGGGCTCATAGGCACCCACTCCCTGCCTACTTCCCACTGGGCATGAGAGTGACCCCTTAATTTTTAAATAAAAACCCTCCAACCCGTTACCTTTTTGGGGGTTATCAACCATTTCCTCCAACCCTTACCACACACAAAACAATATCCCCTGACCAACCACCTATTACATAGGGAAATTTATGAATCGCACCCAAATCTGGGAGAAAAAAACAAATTTTTAAGCGTCCAACGCAGACTCCGGGGCCTTCCAAGGAAATCTAAGTTTTGGGAAGTGGGTGACTTCACCAGGAATGTCCCTACTAAAAATCAGTAGTAATAACATCTTTCAAAACAAAAAAAAAAAAACTTAAAATTTTTTGGGGCCAGTTCAGCATTTTAATACAAGAGAATCGGCTCGCAGCCACAACCTTCACTTTCTTACCCCCTTTGCACTGTCAATTATAATCAATATAACCCAAATATTTTTCGCCAAATTTTTTCCATCCAGCCCCCCCATTTCATGTTCACTCTTGTAGATAACCAGTGGTTAACCCTTGTTTGCAAACCAACAACTCATAAATTTACAGCGCACACCCTCCGTTTTGTATCCTTAAACTGCTGAGCTACCCCCTTAAACTTTACCTCACCCTTTCTTTCCCGACTACAAAAAATTCATAATGGGACTGTCTCCCTCAACCTAAGATATTTTTCCCAACCCTATCTGTCAAAAACACGTACACCCCTGCATGTGTGACGACTGTCATTTACTTTTAAAAAAAAACAACCTCTAACCATAGGACTCACTGTCCTTATCAAATACGTACCTCACAGATACAGTCCGCACGCGCACGACCCCCGCGAAAACCAAGACTCTAACGAAAGGAAAACACCAATAAATTGAATAGCACGACCGTACCCAGTATAAACCACTCGCCCAAAAATCACCTTGGCCTACTCACAGTTAACCGATTCCAAGCGGCGGGCACTCCGATATGTTTAATAAATTTCAACGAACTACTACTTTACAACTAAATTGAGCACAACCCCTTTCATTCACCAGACACATCTGCACCTACACACTATGACCTAAAAAAAATGCAACCTCGTATTACCTTCTTACTGACCCCCCTGAAATTAACAAACTAACACAACCAATATCTAATACCGTCCACAAGGGTTATTTTCAACCCACATTTCTCCCAAACTGCACATGAAATCAACTCGGGAACCACTTATACACTACTTACAAATATACAGAAAAGAGGTAACAAAAAAACCGGCTGACAAAAGTTCAATCAAAAAAAACAAGACACCATCATACCAGAAAACCCAGTATACCAACAACATAATACAACAAAACATAACATAGACAACACAGTACAACTCGCCATAATACAAACAACTGCAACATCGCCACCAAAACCCAACAAACACTAACCTGGACAAACAACTTCAACTACCCAGTTCGCAACGGGCGAATGGCTCCCAAAAAGACGACACCGACTCGAACAGGCCAAGGGCACCCAAAAACCCGACAGGACCTGGCCTAACTATGACCCGAAGTCACTCCCTCAAAAAAAGGGCCTCCCCCCCCTAAAAGGAGTACTCCACTCCGACGAACACCGGGCCGAAGTGAAGCTACCCCAACGCATCCGCCCTGTTGGATCAAGCAAACTTTTACTCACAACACAAAACAGGAAATTTGGTCAAGCAGCGTACCCCTCCGCAGAACGACACCCCGCCCCAAGGGACATTTTGTTGCTCGTGCAACAACCCGAAAATTTACCACAACAACTCACAGACTACAACCCCAACAACAGCATATCCTCCCCGCCTTCTCGGTGTAGAACCAAAGTAACAAAAGGGTAAAAATGGGGAACGAAACCAACCCCCCTTCTATACCTTCAACAAGTGAGATGGAACCAGAATATTGTATGTTTTATTTCCCCGCCCCCTCCCTACCCCTAACCTTCCACCTTAACCAAAAACCCCCAAAAATCTTACACACGAGCTCGCAAAACCACATATACCTTTGCACACGCCTCTTTTTCTGAACTACCATTACTCCAACACACAACGGCTGATTTACCCCCCGATCGGTGAAAATTACCAAACAGACTGCATTCAATTTTTGTAAAAATAAGATACAACTGATGTTTTTATGTTTAGAGAATTTTAAAAGCAAGCTGATATTGTGATAAATTTTAAAGACAAGCAGCAAGAAAAATGCCTAAATTTTTGTATTTTCTTTTTGTTTCTTTCTTCCTTTTTGTTTGTTTTTTTGTTTTTGTTTAGTGTGAAAATAATTGCATTGATCCTATTAAGGACGAAGGACACCAGACAAACACTCCCGACGCGATTTGAAATAATTATTTCAAAACCTACGAGTTTATTTAAAAACGGTTAGTGTGTGTCAACACGCTTTCAAAAAACTGCAGTTTGAAATAAATTCACCAAAGTTTTTGATACAACCTTCAGGACAAAAACCCACGGACAAAACACTACCCAGCGGACAAAACACCACGGAAAAAACCCCCCAAAAGGGACAAAACCTACGGGCAAAGCACTACCCGCGCACTACAAAACCCACTAAACAATAGACCACCCAAAGGGAGAAAAAAACCCCCCACTGACAAAACAACCTCATGCACACCCTTCAGGTCCAAACCCAGGGGAAAAAGCACTACCCACGCTGAAAAACCCACACACAAAATACCCCCCATGAAGACACAAATAAACGGGAAAAAAACAAGTCTTTGTGGAGAGTTTAAGGACGAAAACGCGGGTAAAAACATACTGACGCGATTTGAAAAAAATTTTTTTCAAAGTGTCGATTTTTTTCAAAACGCTTTGGGTGTTGTCGACATTTTGAAAAAACCTGTTTAAAATAAATTCACCAAATTTTTGATACAACAATTCGGGACAAAAACCCACGGGAAATACCAAACCCAGGGGACAAAAAAACCACTGGACAAAATACCCCCTTTGGAAAAAAAAACCCTCCGCCAAAAACACACCCACAAGACAACACCCACAACAAAAGACCCCCCCTTAAAAAAAAAAAAAAAGTAAGGGACAAAACAAGGTTTGTGCAGTCCCTTAGAACAAACCCATTGGACAAAAAAACACTAATCGTCAGGAGAAAACCCAATAACGAAATCCACCCAGATGGGAAAAAACCCACAAACAAAACCGTCTTTGGGCTGACGTTTTTTAGGACAAAGAACACTGCAAAACACAAAAAAACCGACCTTTTTGAAATTAATTATTTCAAAAGTGTTAAAATTTTTTAAAAACGTTTTAGGTGGGTCGACAGGTTTTGAAAAAAAACCCGCATTTTTGAAAAAAAAATCACCAAAGTCTTTGAGTAAACCATTCGGACAAAAACCCACGACAAAACACACCCATGAAAGGACAAAATACACGGACAAAATGCCACGCAGGGGGAAAAAAACCACGGACTAACACTCCCCACGCAGGACAAAACCCACTAACAAAAAACCGCACCTAAAGGCTAAAAAAACACGGGAAAAAACAAGTTTTTTGTGCCGCCCCATTAGAACAAACCCCCTGGCAAAACACGGGACAAAACAATGTTTGTGCCGTCCCATTTAGAACAAACCCCACGGGACAAAACACTGGACAAAACAAGTTTTTGTGCCGTCCCTTTAGAACAAACCCACTGGAAAAAAACACTGGACAAAACAATGTTTGTGCCGCCCCTTTTTAGAACAAACCCCCGGAAAAAAACACGGACAAAACAAGTGTTTGTGCCGCCCCCATTTAAAAAAAAAACCCCACGGACAAAACACGGACAAAAAAAGGTTTGTGCCGTCCCATTAGAACAAACCCCCTGACAAAACACTGGACAAAAAAAGTGTTGTGCGCCTTTTGAACAAACCCCACGGGAAACAAAACACGGACAAAAAAAGGTTTGGCCCCCATTTAGAAAAAACCCCCGGGACAAAACCGGACAAAACAAGTTTTTGGCCCGCCCATTTAGAACAAACCCCCGACAAAACAGGGGGACAAAACAAGTGTTTGTGCCCCCCATTAGAACAAACCCCAGGACAAAACACGGGACAAAAAAATTTTTGTGCCGCCCTTTAGAAAAAACCCCCCATGGACAAAACACGGACAAAACAAGGTTGTCCCGCCCTTTTTAGAACAAACCCCACGGCAAAACACTGGACAAAACAAGTGTTGTGCCGTCCCTTTAGAACAAACCCCACGGAAAAAACCTGGACAAAACAATGTTTTGCCGCCCCTTTTAGAAAAAACCCCCACGGACAAAAACGGGACAAAACAAGTGTTTGGGCCCGTCCCATTTGAACAAACCCCACTGGACAAAACCTACGCATGAGGACAAAAGCCCACTACACAAAATCCCACCCATGAAGGACAAAACCCGGGAAAAAATCTTTGGGGCATACTTAATTACGACAAAGAACATGGAAAAAACACTTTTGATACTTTTTTGAAAAATTATTTTAAAACGCTTGATTTTATTTCAAAACGCTTGGGGCTGTGTCAAAAATTTTTGAAAAAAAACCGCATTTTGAAATAAATTCGTCCAATTTTTGTTAAACCATTATTGACAAAAACACAGGGTTGAATTTTTTTCGTGGGCTTTTTCATGGAAGGTAGGGTTTTGTCAAGTAATTTGATCCGAATAGGTGTGCCAAACACTTTTTTTGCAAGTTTTTTGTTTTGTTTTTTTTTTTTGCGTTTTTTTTTTTCCTTTAGAGTGCTCTTGCTAATGGCATTTGCCCGCATGGGGAGTATTTCCCCCGTAGGTTTTGTCCCATAGGGGGAGGGGTATTTTTTCCAGGGTTTTGGGCCTCATGGGGGGTGTTTGTCCAATGAGTTTTTGTCTAAATATTGTAGTCAAAGACTTTGGTGAATTTTTTTTAAAATGCGGTTTTAATTTTTAAAACGTGTCGACCCAGACCAAGCGTTTTGAAATAAAATCAACAGTTTTTTAAATTTATTCAAAACGCTTTTGATAGTGTTTTTTTCTGTGTCTCTTTGCCATTTAAAAATTTGCAGAAAAACTGTCTAGTGGGTTTTGTCCTTTATGGATAGGTTTTTTTTCTATGGGTTTTTTCTTCATGGATAGTATTTTTTGAGGGCTTTTGCCGCAGGGGATTTTTGTCCATGGGGTTTTTGGGCCCAATGGGTGTGCACAAAGACTTTTTTTGCTAGTTTTTTTTTCCTCCTTTAGAGGTGGTCTATGGTTGTGGGGTTTTTTAGTGCCGGGGAGGGTTTTTTCCAGAGGTTTTTGTCCTCAAGTGCTATTTGTCCAGGGGGTTTTTTTCCTGCATGGGAAGGTTTTGTCCAGTGGGTTTTTGTCCTGAAAGGGTTTTACTCAAAAGGCTTTGGTAAATTTATTTTAAAATTCGGTTTATTTCAAACTGTCGACACACACCAACGCGTTTGAAAAAAATCACACTTTTTTACATAATTATTTCAACCCCGTCATTTGTGTTTTTTTCCAGTGTCCTTGTCTTATTAAAATGCACAAGACGTTGTTTTGCTGGGGATGTTTGTCCTTCAGGGGGTATTTTGTGTATTGGGCTTTGTCCTGCATGGGGAGTGTTTTTTTCCAGTGGGGTTTTTTTTCCGAATGGGTGTGCACAAAGACTGTTTTGTCCATTTTTTTTTTTGTTGGTCTTTTTTGGGGGTTTTTTCTAGTGGGTTTTGTCCG
This sequence comes from Conus ventricosus, assembly GCA_018398815.1. Lineage (NCBI taxonomy): Eukaryota > Metazoa > Mollusca > Gastropoda > Neogastropoda > Conidae > Conus > Conus ventricosus. The sequence goes on from JAFLJL010004461.1 coordinate 10,853, forward strand.
TGTGGGTAGTGTTTTTTCCAGTAGGTTCTATCCTCATAGGTGATTTTTCCAGTGGGTTTTGTTCTACAGGGGATTTTTGTCCGTGGGTTTATTCCTAAAGGTTTTTACTCAAAAAAAATTTTTTAAAATTTTTTCAAATGCGGTTTTATTTCAAAAAGGGAACACACACCAACGTTTTGAAAAAAAACTGGGCACGTTTTGAAATAATTATTTTAAAACGTTTCAGTGTTTTTGTGGGTGTCTCCTCTTCTAATAATTGCAATAGACTTGTTTTGTGTCGTGGGTTTTTTCCTTCATGGTGGGGGTTTTGTGTCGTGGCTTTTGCCTCAAGGGTAGTTTTGTCCATGGGTGGGTCCTTTAGGGTGATCTCTTGTCTATGGGCTTTTTCCTTGGCTTTCGTCCATAGGTTTTTTTCCTCATAGGGGGATGGTATTTTGTCCGGGGTTTTCTCCAGCATGGTATTATTGCCAATGGTTTTTGTCCTAAATGGTTGTACTCAAAGACTTTGGAATTTATTTCAAAAGCGGTTTATTTCAAAAAGTGTCGACCCAAACCAAAGCGTTTTAAATAACTCAACACGTTTTAAAAAAAATTATTCAAATCGCTTCGGATGTTTTGTCTGGGCTCTTTGTCCTTTAAAAATACTCACACAGCTTTTTTGTCTGGATTATGTCCCCCTGGGAATTTTGTCAGTGGGGTTTTTTCCAAATGCGATGTTTTGTCCGGGGGTTTCTGTCGTCATAGGTGGGATTTTTCCAGGTGTTTTTTTCTGCATAGTATTTTTTGTCCAGGGTTTTTTTTCCTGAATGGTTTACCCCAAAAACTTTGGTTAATCTATTTCAATTCGGTTTTTTTTTCAAAAAGTGTCGACACACACCAACGCGTTTTTAAATAACTGGGCAGGTTTTTTAAAAAATTATTTCAAAACGAGTCTTTTTTTCAAAACGTGTCGACACCACCAACGCCTTTTTAAAGAAAATCACCTTTTTAAAAAATTATTTCAAATCGCGCCAGTAGTGTTTTTTTTTCCGGGATCTCTTCGTCCTTTAAAAATACGCACAAAAACGTTGTTTTGTCTAGTGGATTTTTGGTTTCATGGGGGTTTTTTTTGTTGGGCTTTTGTCCTGCATGGGGAGTGTTTTTTCCATGGGGGTTGGGGCCGAATGGTTGCACAAAGACTTTTTGTCCACTTTTTTTCAACATTTTAGGGGGGCATTTTCCCAGTGGGCTTTTTTCCTTGTGGGAGTGTTTTTTCCAGTGTTTTTGTCCTCATATGGTATTTGTCCATGGGTTTTTGTCCGCTGGGTAGTGTTTTGTCCAGGGTTTTTTTCCTGAAAGGCGTATTTAAAAACTTTCGCAAATTTATTTCAAAATTGCGGTTTTATTTCAAAACGTTCGACAACACCAACGCGTTTTTAAATAAACCGGACACTTTTTTAAATAATCATTTCAAATCGCGTCGTTATTTCAAAACGTGCGACACACACCAACGCGTTTTTTTAAAAAAATCGACCGTTTTTTAAATAATTTTTCAAAACCTCGTAGCGTTTTTTGTGGTTCTCTTCGTCCTAATAATACTGCACAAAGAGTTGTTTTGTCTATGGGTTTTTGTCCCTCATGGGGGGTAGTTTTGTAGTGGGTTTTTTTTCCTTCATGGTGGTATTTGTATGTGGGGTTTGTCCCCATGGGTAGTGTTTTGCGATGGGTTTTGGGCCGAATGGGGGTTTCACAAAAACTTTTTTTTGCCAGGGGAGGGGGGGTTTTGTCATGGGCTTTTGTCCTGGTGGGGAAAATTTTTGTCCCGTAGTTTTTTTTCCCAAGGTGGGATTTTGCCCCTGGGTTTTTTGTCCTGCATGGGGATGTTTTGTCCAGGGAGGTTTGTCCGAATGGTTTACTCAAAACTTTTGGAAATTTATTTTAAACGCGTTGCTTTTCAAAACGTATCGACACACAAAAACGCCTTTGAAATAAATTCGACACGTTTTGAAATAATTTTTTAAATCGTGTCGTTTTTTTCAAAACGGTCGACGGGCACCAAAGCGTTTGAAAAAAACCGCACTTTGAAATTTATTCAAACGGTCAGGGGTGTTTTTCTGGTGCACTTTGTCCCCTTTAAAAATACTGCACAAAGACGTTTTTTTGTCTAGGATTTTTGCTTTCTGGGGGAGTATTTTGTGTTGTGGACTTTTTTCCTCATATATGTTTTTTTCCCTGGTTGGTCCGAATGGGTGTGCACAAATACTTTTTTTGTCCCGTTTTTTTTTCGTCCCTTTTAGGGGGGGTTTTGCTTGGGGCTTTTTTCCTGTTGGTAGTGTTTTGTCCATAGGGGTTTTTTTCCTCAAGGGGGTATTTTGTCCAGTGTGTTTTGGCCGCATGGGGAGTGTTTTGTCCGTGGTTTTGTCCCAATGGTTGTACTCAAAACTTTGGGAAATTATTTTCAAAAGCGTTTTATTTTAAAACGTGCGATACACACCAACGCGTTTTTAAATAAACTCGAAAAAAAAAGTTTTGAAATAATTATTTGAAATAAATTTTTTCAAATAATTTTTCAAATCGCGTCGTTATTTCAAAACGTGCGACAACACCAACGCGTTTGAAAAAACTCGACCTCTTGAAAAAATTATTTCAAACGCGTCAGTACGTTTTGACCTTGTCCCCTTTGTCCCTTAAAAAAACTGCACCAAGACGTTGTTTTTTTTTAGGGGTTTTTGTTTCAAGGGGGTAGTATTTTGTGTATGGGCTTTTTTCAGCATGGGGATGTTTTTCTATTTGGGTTTTTGGTCCGAATGGTGTGAACAAAGCCCTTTTTTTGTCCTGTTTTGTTTCGTCCTTTAGGGTGTTTTTTGTCTATGGGCTTTTGTCCTGTGGGGAGTGTTTTGGGCCGTAGGTTTTTTGTCCCAACGTGTTTTTTTCCAGGGGTTTTGTTCTCATGGGTAGGTTTTGTCCAGTGGGGTTTGTCCTCCTGGGGTATTTTGTCCATGTGTTTTGTTTTTCATGGGTAGTGTTTTTTTCCCGGGTTTTTGTCCTAATATTGAAACCCAAAAAACTTTGGTAAATTTATTTCAAATCGCGTCGTTATTTCAAAAAGGTCGACAACACCAAAGGGGTTTTGAAATAAAAATCGACCTTTTGAAAAAATCATTCAAATCGCGTCGATATTTCAAAAAAGTGCGCAACTAGCTTTTCTTTGCTTTCCTGAAACGAAAATACAAAAATTTGGCAAATTTTTCTCTTTTTAAAGTCGTTAGAAAAATTATATTTTTCACAAAGTAGCCACGAATATTTTTGAATTAGATAAAGTCTTTTGTTACTGCATTACGGGGTGGTTAAGAGAAAAAGATGTTTTCCTATTTCAGGGCAAAGTTCTTCCCTTCATAAGGGGATCAGCCTCCCCCCATGGTTGAACAATCCTGGGTCCACATTTTTATTTAGATCCCCCACCAAACTTAATGATTCGTTCTCGGGCCTCTACTTTTACCGATTTCGTTAAAATCGGTTTAATGGGCTGGGTTTTTTTTTTCCCAAAAACAATACTCATGAGTACATTGTAAAACTTTCACACATTCATTTGCATGCCCGAAAAGCGGGAATAATAGCAGGCCCCCTTTTTGTTGAAACAGTAACTTTTGAAAAAAGCCCCACTCACTTTGGGGGAAGTAAACTATAGGCTGTTGTTGATTATATAGTTGGGTTTGGGGCTTTTTAAAAGGGGTCCCCTCAAAAAATAGTCGGGGTATAAAGAAGTGAAAAAAGGGAAGGGGGTAGCTAGGAAAAAACAAAAACTGAAAAGACTATCCCAAACATTTCAGGTTTTTTACCTGGAACTCTCAGCGCCAAAAGAGGATCTCAACAATTGAAAGACACAGTGATTTGATGTTTTGTACTACAAGAAACTAAAGTGCCGCGCAGACTATTTCAATTTTATGACTTTTTTTCCCCACAATCATTTCATCGAAACTCACTCACAATGCAATCTCATTCTCACTTTTTTTTTACTTTAAAAAAAAAAAAACAAGATTACAATTTTCCACAAAACCCCATGCAGTTTTTTGTAGCGGGCGCATCTAAAATGGACATTTACTTTTGCTTTAAGTTTGTGCGTTTTTATACAATAAGTCTGGGTTTTTTGCTTTTAAAAATTTTGCGTTTGATACAATAAGTCGGGGGTTTTTACACCTGATGATGGTGCGCTGACGCAATCATTCGTAATATAAAAAGGGGCTAATATTTAAAATAGCAGGACTCTTACATTGCATTCACGGAGCCCCACTCTCCGTACCCACTCCCCAAACCAACCGAATCACCCAGGGGCAACTTCATGATTCCGAAAAGGGCCACCTCATCAGCAGTCTCCAGACTGACCCGAAGGCTCCGCTTTTTGACACTCTTTTTTGCATCCACATAGGTCCTTTTACTAGCTTGAAATGTAGCATCTCCTTCCGGCGTGATCGTCGAAAAAAACCACACACACACCACACACACAAAAGGCGGCAACCTCACCAAATAAAGCAGAACGTGCGGATCTTTTTCCCAAAAAGTGGGAAAAAAAATGCCATGCTGACCAAAAAAGAGCGGGGAGCAGTTTATTAGTTTCCGCTGGAAACTATGTCCAAAACGGGCCCACCAAAAGAAAAAAAATGTGAAAAAAAACATCAAAATTGCCCTCGGGGAAAACCGTTTGGTTTCCGGTGGACAAATCCAAGATCCGGGCTTTCCCGAAAAGACATGACAAACCCACCCGGGAAACCCCCAACATTGAAAGATTAAAAGAAATTTTAACCACTCTGGCGATCGGGGCCGAAATTGGAACAACCATTCAGGTACAGTCCAAAAACTGAAACTCACTTTTCCCCAAGCAAAGAAGGGGGGACAAAGCCGGGGCCCAACAGAACGCTGACTTACTGGGAGGTAGTAGGTAGGTAGGACATTATACCTCGCGGCTTTTATTTTCCCCTCAATTTAAATGACAGTACTTTTCCCGGTGTTTGCGCGCGTGATTAAGTTGCAAAAAATTTTTATAAAAAGGGAGAGAACAATTTTAGTCATCAAATCATAACATATCTTTAAAATTTGCATCTACACAAAGGGGGCCTTAAAAAAGTTGAATTATTTTGTTTTATGTAACCGGAAGGAATTCCACCGCCAACTACCTATTGGCAAATAATTTCTCCCAGGGTTTTGCAAGAAAGAACAAATAATTTGCCAGTAGCCTTTTTTTTTCTTT
>JAFLJL010004462.1:0-17042 GCA_018398815.1 Conus ventricosus
TAACCCCGATAGACGAAAAGATTTAGAGCCCTTACAGTATGACATAGCTTCAGTACAAAGAGCGGAACCTTAACACAAGGTGCTTCTGCTGTTGCTGTGCTATACAACTGATATATCAACGAGGCCTGCTAACTTATCCTCGCATGATTCAAGTCGATGATGGAAAAGAATTTAAAGGGCAAGTGAATCAATTATTGTTGAAACATAGAGTTACCATTAAAGAGGCTTCCAGGAGTTCACAGATCACAGGCTTTAGTTGAAAACTTTAACAAACAGTTAGCCGAAAGACTTTTCTCCTACCAGTATCACAGAGAGCTGATTGACAATTCTCGCTACACAGAATGGGTTAGAAGATTGCCCTCAGTTTTGCACGCAATGAATAATGAAGAATTTAAAGGGTTAAAACCAGTACAAGCAATCAAAAGAAAAACAATAAATGTTGTTGAAGGAGAGCCTTCATCCGGCAAACTATTACCGTTTGGTTTGAAAGTAAGGTACCTTTATTACCGGGGGAAGCAGAAGGGGACACTCGCATCAGGGCAACCGATCCAGTTTGGAGTGTTGATCCATATGAAATAAAAAGAATTGTAAAAATGAATCCGCCCGTGTATTATTTACGAGAAACTGACACAACAAAACAACCAGCTCCTCAAAGATCTTTTGTGAAAGAAGAACTGCAGATAATCCCTCCAGACACAGTTCCAGTTGCTTAGTTAATTTACGTAAATATATTTGAGTTTAAAATGGAAGCTCAGAAGGAAGTGCAGAAACGAAACAAGAATGGTAAAGGAAGAGACCTTGAAAATGATACGGGAATCATTTCATGCGTGTTAATGCTATTAAGGAAACATTTTCGGGGATTAATCAATGCATGCTAAATCATCCAGATCACCTACAATCCAAACCCCCAAATTGGGAAAAAGAATATCTTGAAATAATAAAAAAAATTCGAACGCGTCAAGCAAACATGAGAAAAGATTTAAATGAATTGGATGAAGCTATGATTGATCTTATAACAAAAGTTGATGAAAAATATAAACCCCCCCTGTTTATGCGGTCTCCAGTGCCCAATTGCATATGAAAACTCTGGATTAACAAACACACGTTTTGTGTTTGTTCTATCTAACGACTTCTTTGTTACAACTGTTGTGTTGATCTCATGTAGATTAGATCGCAGTTTTACGTTGTCATGATGAAAAGTCTTATTGCCAAACAATGCTTCTTTGTAGTTGTCATGTGATATGTTTGACTGCACAACACTGCGAGATATTCCCTTGCTTTCTTAATGATTTTCTCCTGGCTCGAAATACTGTACATTTTTGACCTTAACCCCACATACTCCTTGATCACCTTTCCAGATAATTCATCCTTCATCTTTCCTAAAACCTTCTTGTTAGTAATTGAATGTAAAGGCGAATCTTTAGGATAATCGGACGTGTCATACCATCCACTCGCTCCTTTAGCTACTTCTAATTCCATGTCTTTATAGATTCTTCAGTAGGATATCTATAACAAAACTGTCTGTATCTGTGTAAAGTACTCTGGACTCAGGATACGAGGGCTTAAAGTAGTCATAAAGAAATTCTAACATCAAAAGCTTTGATAATTCTAAAACAGTAAACCCAATAAATACAGGTTTGTCCAATTTGACTTTCTTTTTTTTCATCATTATGCCAAAAAGGTGATCATGAAATCTTCTGAAGTCCTGATAATTAGTTAGAAGTCAGCTAATTGCTTCGTTCTCTCTGGTGACCAATCTGACATCTTTGCGCTTGTGGGGATTCTCCATAGTCTTTCCAAAACAGCTGTGTTCATCAGCTTGAAAAAGTCTTTTTCTGAACATCTGGGATTTGGTTCTGAGATCAGTGTTCTTCATGATGTATGGTTTCATGAACTTGTTCTTGATCAAAAGCAATTATGCGATGAACAGCTGTCAACTTCAAACATGTCATAAATAAAATTGTAGAAGTCTGTAATGACAGACATAATTTTTTTTGCCTCGAAGATTAGCAAAGTTTAGGTGGTTCTCTTGATCCATCTTTAGACTTTCTGTGCTAATGGATAGTCCATTATGCAGGTCATGGAGTTCATGAGGATATTCTAAATCAACTTCTAGAATGAAACCACGCTGTTGATCAGGCGTTAAACTGCCCAACCACTTTAAATGCCTTTTGAATATTTTTCGGATCACCGCCTGTGTACATTTTAAAGTTGCGTAATGGAAGTGATTGCGCCATTGCCCATCCATACGATTGTTTGCATCTAAATACATGAGATAGTTAGACCTTTTACTTGGATCATAGTCGTCCAAGTATTGTTGTTTGCTTTACAGTAATGATGCGACGCCATACTAATTCCTCCACGCAATCCGTTTTCAATCATCTGAATCATTGGTAAATCAGACAATAAATCAATCTTTACTCCAGTAAACTTTAAGAAAGCGTCCAACTCATCCCGGGCGCAGAAATGTAATGCGCGGGATCCAAGCTATAATGTTTCATGCAGGTCTTTCTATAGTTTTCAAAGACGTCTGCCAACAAACATGTATCTGCCATTAAGTAGGAGTCATGATAGTCTCCCATCGTTTTACACTCTAACTTCTGCCACGCATCTTGAGCATGCTGGTAATCAGAATCACTGATGTCCTTTCCTCTAAGACTAGAAAAGAACGCGCCTTTAGGCGAAGTGTATCTTCATCAAACCTTTCCCAACTGTTCATGTACTCATAAGGGTAAACGCCCTTTCTAACAAGAGTTGAGTCAAAATATTCTTCTGTTATTGGGCAGGACTTTAAGGACATAGCCAGCGACTCTAATGATCCCATCATTGTGCTGCATAGAGTCATAAAAAGACATGTTATTTAGATTAAAGCACATGTACTTTCTGATGACTGTGCAATGCATGACACCCTGAAGGCATCGTCCACTGCTTTCATTATAAGATGAGAGTCGTAACCTCGCAAGTTATGAAAGAAATACAGGCAGCTTCCATGTCTTAGGATCAAACTTTAGTTGAAGATTGCATTTACTGTGCGCTGCTCCTCTGAACTTTCCGCTAATGTGATCATGGTCTCTTACCCGCTGCCGCCAAGGCCACCTGTTGGATTCTCTGCGTCTGATGAGAGACCTAAACCACAAATCCAACAGTGAGTGGCTGAGTCATACTGTTGTTGGTCCTCAGGCGTCATTATGATTTCAGATAAATTCAGATTATTAGAACAGTCATTACGCACTTTCTGCATGCGTTCTAAGAAGTATTCTGCAGCATCTGGGCCTCTATACAATTCTGGTGCTGAATGAACGCCATCCGACCTGACAATAATGAAGGCAATGAACAAATCTGATGATTACTCATTAAGACTGTTTTCCGAAGTTTTTGTGGCGCTGGCCCTTCATAAGAACAATGAGCGATTCAAAGTCTGCGTAAACAACATATGGAGAATTTGCATCCGTTTCCAGTTCTTAAAACTAACTTTAGATCTGGTGGGGGCGTAATTAGTTCTGTATTACAGTCAACTGGGCGATACAATGTTTCTTTATGTTCGCTTGCGGCTTGAACAGATGGCATTCTTGTTAAACATTTTCTGCAGAATTCTTGTTTATGCCCATTCTTTGAAGCATGCTGCATTAGTTTACTCATTGTTCGAATCATGTGTAATGCGGTAGCCCCGCTGGCGAAAGCATCAGTAGTAAGTCAACATGATTTTTGTCTGGTTCGCCAATCGTTGGACTGTTCTTGGACACTTAATCGGCTGTAGATTTGTTTCCTCATCCCATGTGTAGATATTGACAGTTATTGGTTGTTTTGCTCTTCAAACTGATCAATTTGGTCTACACTAACAGAAAGGACACTCCACTAAAGTTAAGATCATTGATGTACGGGTGATAGTTAGATACTCTCTCTGCGTTTTTGCGGATATAATGCAGCCTTGCGAGAACACACCACATAAAGCATTTGTTGTCTGAATTCTTTATGTTTAGAACTGCTCTTTTCGCTACCAACTCTCGAGGCAGTGGAATGTAAGACTTGCCAACAATCGGTGCATACTTAGCCTGTTTTAATCTGATCTCTAAACTTCGCCCTCTGACCAACCAGAGCCTCTCATTTTGGCTTCTTCAGCGGCAGCGTCAAACTGTGCAAGCAGTTCGTCTGCCCAACCGGGCGTTAAGTCGTTTAGAAAGAATAGTCTGTTGTTTAGTCGAGACCCAGACTTCTAGATTTTCTTCATTTATTGTTACATAGTCAATTAAACAGCTAACATTACTTTAACTGGCGGGTCTATTGTTAGTTTACCTGGAACTTGAGAAATAGCATGACCACAGCTTGCCCGTACGCTTGCGATCAATAACTTCTAAATCAATATCATTCAGTGCTCTTGATAAACGCTCTCTCTCAAGCATTCCTTCAAACAATTCGTCCGGTCCTTCATATATCTTAGCCATGTTGAGTTTCTTTTCTAACTCAAAATATTTATTTAAATTAAAAAAAAATACTTAATCCGAATCAATATCAACGGTCTTTTTGTGCTTGGACTCATAAACTAAAGTATAAACACCCTTCGTTGTTGTTACTGTGAGCTGTTTAGAACAGAGTTTAATGTTTCGTTTACTTTTTTTAAGCATTCCTTTTTTATCTGCTCGGCGTCTGGCTTTGAGAAAAAGTTGTCCTCGCCTTTCTTTGAAGATCAAACTTTTGTCTTTTGTAGTCATCAAAATCAGCCTGTAAACGACTAAATTCTTCATCCGTGATGTTTGAGTCAGCTAGTGCTTTATTTATTGTCAGTTTGAACGAACTAAGTTTAGCCGTTATTAGTTGAACCATAGCTGTGTGCTTTTGGAGTTTAGTTTTTTATTTTTTTGCCAGCCGCACTTACAGCTAATGAACACAGCCGAGAGCTAAAGACAAACCTCCTAGAGGTAAAACTGCGGGTGCGCCTATGCCCGTTGCTAAGAGACCAACACTCGTTCCTGCTGATAGAGCACTTATAGTCGATGCTCCAGTATTAACATATGTAACAGCATTAAAGGCAGCAGAATCACTTCGTTTGGTTTTGCTGTATTTTGAAAGGTCTTGCTCTAGTACTTGCTGCATTTGTGTAATGTTGGTTAATCTAAAGGTTTTTATGCTAGGGTTTTTACTATCTCTTCTCTTGGCGGCGCTGTAGGCACATTTGGATAAACTTGAACAGACATGCTTTTTATAAAATAAAAATAATTTAGTATTGTATATCTTTTAATCTGTTTATCTTGAATATTCAGCTGCGCATCATATGTTAAAAACAAATGTACATTAAGCGGTTTATCGGCTTCTTCTTCTTTATCAATTTGAATGTTTATTACGTCTCTCACAGTTCTCCCGCTTCCATGCAACTGATTATCCTCTGTTGACCTTAGGTCAAACCATAAACCGTATTTCGTTGTTAAATAATCATCAAGCCTAACATTGTGAAGATGTAAATCTTTAGACACAAGGTCTGCTGTTAGACTTCTACCCCTCCCACCCCCAAACAATTTTCTTATTTCGTCAAAATGAGATAAGGTCTAAGCCCGCTAGCGTAGATTTGGTTAGGACTACCGTCAATTGTACATTGCACTTTCGTTATTTTAGGATTAAAAAACTTTTCACTTGCTCTTTCGAACGGTTCTTCATCTTCACACAGCAATAAAATACCTTTAAGCGATCTTGCTGCGACGCTAAAACAAAAATTCCATATAGTGTCTGCCCTGCTTCTGGGATATGTTGTATGATGAATCACTCTTTCGTAATATATTGCTAATTTTGACTGATATTGTTGCTCAATCAGCCTTGCTAAGTGAGGGTTGCTAACAACGTCAAACTCTAACGAGATGTCAGAAATGCTGTACTTTGCTCCGGTGTCTGATGATCTGATAACACGTTTGTATTCATTAAAAGTTAGTTCATATGACAATCTGTCTTTAATGCTCCTTGAAAGTATGGGGCATGCGCTTTTATACAACTCAAAATCTAAGGGAATGGAAAAGCGATTTCCATACGCAAAATTTAGAGCTAAAGACTTTTTGCTGCTTTTAACATCTGCGCCGAGTGCGGCGCCTATTCTAAGTTTTAGTGCTTCTTCATTATCTAATTCCTTGAAACGCAAGATCGGCCCTTTCATTCTCGGTTAGCCATAGATCAGAATAGGTTAAAAATATGTCTGCATTGTGTAAAAAAATATTTCTTGCCCCTCAATTTTTATAGAAATTTTCTAACGATTGCCCCCCAAATTCTGGACAACTGTCCTGTTTGTGTCTGTTGTTGAAGCGAGTTCTATTTTGAAAGTAAGACGTGCAGAGCCTGGCACAATCACTTGATCTGCTCCTAGGTCTGGAAATTTGACAGTAAGAATTTGATCCGCATCAATAGTAGATGGATTATTTGGAACAGTAATATTCCGTTTATTTCCCTTCACGCCAAAGGGTTCTTTCAGTCTTCTATGCGGGTCAAGAATCGAGCCCTGTGCTTGTGACATTTTTATGAAGCAAAATAAAAAGTTAATTATTTAAAAACATGGCAGGCAGAGAAGGTGAAGAAGATTATGATGTTTTTGATCCTGGAGACGACATGAGTGAAATGATTCCTTTAATACAACATCGCTCAACGCTCTCAATGCGGCATGAATTAACAGAAAGTAAGGTTAAATCATTTTACGAAAGTTTAGGACAAGAACCTCCCGAATTTTTAGACCCAAATGATTTTGAATTAAAAGATGATCATTTGTCTGTAAAAAACGATCAAGGACAACTTGTTCGGCTTACAACTAAACCAGACCCATCAAAGTTTTTAGCCAAGAGTACAATTATACAAAGACTCAGTGTGAAAGATCAAAATCGCCTTGGTCTTGTTAGGGCCAAATTAAGGGCGGAGGCAGTTTCTAAACTTCAAAACACACTGCAGGAACTCCCAACAGCTAACCAAATACAAAACATGGAACTTAAAGAATTAAATCAATCGGCAGATGAAATAATAAATGCAATAGAGGGAGAAACCAGTTTTTCAGAAGAAACAGCATTAAAGACTATACACGACTCACCGCTACCCATGCGAGAAATAGCGGCCCTTGATCATGCTTTAAGAAGCATCAGAGGCGAATTAACAAACAATTTAGCAAAACTGGGTGAAATAGATGAGCATAAAAAGAGAAAAAAGAAAAACTCGTTGAGGCTGATGACGCCAACTTAGGGCCTGATATTAAAGAAAGAATAACCCAAAGACTAAAAGATCTTGAACAAGAGAGATCAGCAAGACTAGAAGTGTTGTCTACTAACCGAGAACAATTGCGAACTCAAGTAAATAAATAAGAGAAACTATCCAAAGAATTTTATATGAAGACACAACACTAGCAGAACGAATCCGAACACTGTTTAAAGAGCAAGGGAGTCACATTAGTAAGCGTTATAACAGCCTTAGGATTTGTAATAAGCACACTGGTGTTGGCTATTACAGCGGCGGTGGCCAAAGTTCATTACCTCCGCCGCCATCGCCTCCATCACCACCTGATAAATCATGGGTAAAAAAACAGCTTGATCATCTTGCGGGCTTATTAAAAAAATTAGCCAGTAAAGCCGTAAACGCTTTACCAGGAATATTGGGGAGTATTGTCAGCTGGCTTTTGACTACTGCAAGCAAAGTAGTTGGCTTTATGGCGAGCACTTATGGGCATTAGTTCTTGTAATAGTTGGGTTACTATTTAGTAAGATAAAGGCCAAGTAATCCTATGCCAGTTAATCCAAGAACAAGCGCTGTCTTTTCATATTCATGGTCATCGCGAACAGAGTCCGTGAGCTTTGCTGAGTCTTCAATGACTTTTGGGGTTTTGGGCTTCGGGGATTTGGATGACTTAATCTTGGGGGTTCTTTTATTGTTTGTAATATTACTGGCTCAGAATTTATGTCGTTTTTCCCCAACCCTTTTGTTCATTGCCTGCTATAAGAATTTCATTATTATAGTTTTATTATTGTACCTATCTGGAGTCTGAGGTCAGAAGGCAGCATGTATAAACCAGTGCCAACAGCAAAGTCTACTTTCGATCTTGCGTATTGTAAAACATGTTGGTACCTTTGAATACTTGAAGGTAAATCAACTGTAGAATTAATGGCGTCCTCTAAATTTGCTAAGTATTGTTTTTGTGCGTCAAAGCCAGTAGAAAGATCAGTTATGCTCGATCTCGCCTGTGCTTGCGAACCTAGCAAACACCAAACGTAAGTACGAATAGAGTCGTTTATTCGTTCTATTCCTGCTTTAGTTAGGCCTTAGAAGTGTCTAAGATAAATGTTGTCCATGCTGTTTTATGCTCTTGCTGTAGGGGCCCGGGCTGAACAGTTGGGCCTGAAAAAAAAGTTTTGAAAGGAGGATGCCAGTCATAGTTATACTTTCTGTGCGTGCCCCGAAAATAAAGGTCGCCTAGGCCATGATTAAGATCCAACTTTTGTCTAAAGTCTGTCTTAACATTAATATTGAATTCGTTACAGATTCTTTCAAAAGCCTTCATGTCTATTCTGTTGCTGAATGGATTAAACGGTTTGTCATTTGGTAATGGCGCTTGCAATTCAGCCAAAATACGTCTAAAGGTGTAATAGAAATGAAATCTGTACACTGACCCCACCAAAGGATCATGGTGATTTAAATGATCAGCATACGCCACTCCACACCCAGTTGATGCGCAAAACCAGCAAAGTTTAACTGGTTCTGATAAAACTGCATCGGATGACTAAACCACGCTTTCTTGATGTGGTCGTTTTCAATAGGGGGGTTAAGATAGCTCTTCAATGGAGTACTCACCTTTTTATGAAAAGAGGCAGTCTGGGTCACAGCAATGTCAAGAGTATCAGTTGCTATATTTTTAAGATTGTAGTGCGGCCCATTAGAATATTTTGCATCAGTATATTTGAATGCACTCATTTTTAATTTGTTTTAAAAAATGTTTGTAACAATAACAACCCAAAACAGTCCTTCGTTTTTAGAAACATGCTATTAATAAAATTGCGGAACCAGAACGGTCGCGCTCCATGAAATATTCTACAAAGTCGTATGGTTTAATATAAGCAAAGCCAAGGAGAATAATAAGATTAGAAAAGTTAATAATAGAGGCCTATTAGTTAGCCAGTTAACCATACCTGATGGTTATTACGGGTTTTGCTCGCTAAAAGAAGCAATGAGTAACTTCAACATTGCTCTCAAACTTACAATGCAAATCTAAAAACAATGTTGGCCTTCAAACCTGAAGAAGAAGAAGTAGGTTACCTTTTTGATAAAGAGCTAGCTAAAATGTTAGGCTTTACAACTGCCCATCTGCCCGTTCATAGTTTTAGAGTTGCAGCAAACAAAACTACTTATGAGGGAGAAAATCCGCTCGATCTTGCATTACATTCATTACTCTATATTCATTTGGATGAGCTAAGCACTGATGAAAACTTATATGATGGAAGACCCTCAACTGTTTTAAGAGCTCTTCCGTCAGGGAAAGCTGCATATTGCGATTATGAAATTATACAATTCCCTAATTTACAGTTTAAAAGATTAGTTTGTGGGAGGGTCGGATCATTTAATATAAAAATCAAAGACAAAGCGGGGAAAGTTGTGAAATGTGATAACCTGCACATTGTTTTGGAAATAAAATAATACGTTACTAAAAAATAATGTCGCGTGGGCCAGAAGAATCAGGAGTTACATTAGCGCCTGTAAGGTGTATAACCTTAGAATTAAAAGACCTTGCAGATGTTGCGGACTTTGAACAGAACGGTGAAATAGGCGCTTTGTATGGTTTTGAGTACACTAAAGATGGTGATAATAAACGCAAAGAGGTTGGCGACAACAAAAAGTTTCCTAAACTAGAACAACTGCGCAATCTAGAGGCAAATAATGTTGGCCAGTATGAATATAAAATAGTTCGAAAACCTGACCTCAAATGGCACTTAGAACCATATTTAGAATGGGACATAAAATTTGAATTCATAAGCCCATTTACATATTTTAGCCGTCAAAAAAGTTTCAGAAAAGCATTCAACTCTGGCCCTTTACATGTAAGTCTTATGCGGACGACAATAGTCGGAAGAAATTGAAATAACGCCGTATGGGAAAAAACAGTACATCCTCCACAGAAAAGAAACAGTTGTAAAAAAAGCTTCTACAAAATTACAGTTCTTTCCAAGCAGAAAATTAGGAGACACGTTCACAATGATATTTGAAATTTCTGTCTTTAAAGATGTGGAGAGGGATGGGGTTGTGGGCGTTAGTGACGTCCTTATAAAAGGAATTAATATTAGTGGCAAAACTTAGACGTTAACGCCTTAACGTTGTTGTCGTCGTCTTCACAATGGTGAGGATATTAAGATCATAACAACAAGCAACAAAATCAATGTTGACTTAAATAGAAACAATCTTACAGAACTGAATTGGATTAATCTTACACATTTAGGCCTCATAGGGTTTTATTATACTGAACAAGTTTTGACGGAGAGTATGATAAAATAATAACTGGATTAGATTAAATTCTGTTATAAAACTATGGAGCAGTTAAACTTTATGATAAAATCCCCTCATTGTTCAATGATTTGTGGGCAGACTGGTTGTGGAAAAACAATATTTATCCTCGACCTGTTACAAACAGTTTATCGTTATAATTTTGCTCATATTGTGATTTTCTGCACAAACACTTAAATGGAACAAAGCATATTATGATAGAAGGTTTATATGGACAGATGATGAAATATATTTAGTTGATCCCCGCAATAAACTGAGTGAGTGTTTAGAAGCCTTTTTTAGATTGTTTGAGGGAACGCAGACGCTATTTATTATAGATGACTGCTCGGGAGAAAGAGACATAGTTAAAAAAGAAACGCTTTGTCGAAACTAGCTTTCAGTGGAAGACATGCTGGGATAAGTGTGTGGATTTTATGTCAAAAATATAACAGTTTTAAAAGACTTTAGAGAGCAGTTGAAGACTGTAGTTTTATTTCACATGAAAGACAGAGATGCATTTGATGAATGTTTGCGTGAAAATGATGTTATTGAAAATGACCAGGAAAAACACAGGATTAAACAAAAACTGAAATTTAAAAAGTTTAGTAAATTAGTATTGAAAACGGATAACCCTACACAGTATGTTTGTTTGTAGATAATCGTTATTTTTTGGTTATTGAAGTCTTTACTTGTCAGAGAACAGTAATATGCCAATCCTAGGGCACTTTCGCCCGAAAACTGGTTTGAGGGCGAAAGTGAGTTAGGATTGGCATATTACTGTTCTCTCTCTCTCTCTCTCTCTCTCTCTCTCTCTCTCTCTCTCTCTCTCTCTCTCTCTCTCTCTCTCTCTCTCTCTCTATCTATCTATCTCTGTGTGTCTTTGACTCTCTCTCTAAGACACAACACACACACACACACACACACACACACACACACCACACACACACACACACACACACACACACACACACACCCCACACACATGCGCTCGTGTACACGCATGCAAGCACACACACATGTACCCACCACCACCCACACACATACACACCCACACACGCACGTACGCACTCACGCACGCACACATGCATACACGGACGCACGCACAGGTATGCACACACACACTTACACACACACACCACACACACACACACACACACACACACACACACACACACACACACACACACACACACATACACCACACACACTCAAGATTCCCTTCCTGATCTTTTTTCTGGTGATAATTATAGTGACATTCGTTTTCTTTTTCTTAATATTAGTCTTTTTCTCCAATAGCCGTTAACTTCGTTCTCAAATTTATTGGGTTCCATATCAGGGGTTGTTTCCCTTCTTCCACCATGCGGTACAGGTTTGTCTAAGTGCTCAGCATTGTATGCGCGTTCGCGCATGTGTGTGTGTGTGTGTGTGTGTGTGCAACATTACGTCTGTGTGCGAGTCCGTGCTCATGCGCTGTCCATTCTGAGCATTTGAAAGCATGTAACTCTCCTTTTACAGTGAGGAATGGGGAAAGCGTGATGGTGAGCGAGCTGAGATGGGAGTGTGGAAAGGGGGTGTGGGGGGCAAGCACATGATGGGGAGGAGGGTGCCTTGGAGTCCCAGAAACGCGTGGTACCTGTCTTTGAAGGTTTATAGTTGTTAAGTTTACCTAAACGAATGCCAACGGCCATACCACGTTGAATACACCGGTTCTCGTCCGATCACCGAAGTTAAGCAACGTCGGGCCTGGTCAGTACTTGGATGGGTGACGCCTGGGAACACCAGGTGCTGTTGGCACTATTTTTTTCTCTTTTCTTTTTCTTTGTCTTCTTGTTGTTCATCTGTTTTATTTCTTGCTATACTTGTTTATGTCTGTACTTGTTTTTATTTTTTTTTATTTCGTCAAAACTTTGTTTAGTCATTGATTTGTTGCCATTTTTGTGTAGCTTGCACAATTGTCACGCATAACAGACAATGTACGTGAAAGGATCACATGACAAAATTGTTTGTACTGTCCAATTTGCGGGGAGGGGCACTCACTCATATTATGTTTCTTCTCGAACTCTGGGAACGCATATTCATATCCACATATAGTGTTCTAGTGCAGTGTACGTTCTAGTGCGAGAACAGGTTTGGGTTTGTGTGTGAGTGTGAGTGTGTGTGTGTGTGTGTGTGTGTGTGTGTGTGTGTGTGTGTGTGTGTGTGTGTGTGTGTGTGTGTGTCTGTGTGTGTGTAAGAGAAAAGGACCAGGGGAAGGGCATGTGTGTGTGTGTGTGTGTGTGTGTGAGAGAGAGAGAGAGAGAGAGAGAGGAGAGAGAGAGAGAGAGAGAGAGAGAGGGGAGAGAAAAGAGAGAGAGAGAGAGAGAGAGAGAGAGAGAGTGCAAAAATTTCAATGCTATTTTCCCTCTTTTTTTTGTACTGTTTCAATTCCCTTTTTTTTTTAGAAAGTAACTTTCAAAAACAGTTTGATTTCATCGTCGCCATCGTTGTCGTCGTCGTTTGTTCTTATGTAGAAGCACACTCAGCATGGACCTGCCTTCTCTCTGTCATCTGCTAAACTTTTCACTCCCAAACCCTTGTGCCCATGGTTGGAGTAAGAACACAACAAGTCTCCAAGTCAATCCAATTTCCACTGTCCCTATTGACATCTAGCATGGAAATAATCTGTTAACCTCAAATCTAAGAACACAGTCTTCGTTTTCATATTCAAGCAAACGTTTTCCCAAAAGCAAGGTGATTTCCATTTCATTCTTCTTCTTCTTCTTCTCTCCGTAAGGGCCGGGTTCATTTCTGAACGTAAGTGGCCCTGCGGTGACGTATCGTGATTCCGGCCGCGGAAGCTAGGTTTGGGGGGGGGGGGGGGGGGAATTAAAACTATGTACAGGGCAGTAGGGAGGTCATGGGGTGCCACAAGTCGCTGCAGAGCCCTGCTGCCACCGAGTCGTGAGCGGAACATCTCCAGTGACGTTGCTGATGTCGTAGAGGTGGGGAGGCTGTTCCAGTCTGAGGTTGTCCTCGGGAAGGTGTTGTTTATTGCCTTGTGGAAATCCTGTTGTTGGTATAGCCTTGCTCCTCTTGTTCTTGGGTCAGAGTCCCTGATGTAGTTTGCAGGTGAGATTCCAACAAGATTGTGCTTGACCTTGTACAGCATCATTAGTCTATTCTTTGTTCTTCTTTCTTCCAATGGACTCCCATCCTAAGGTGTTGAGCATATTGGTGATAATGCCGGGTGTTCTTTCAAAGTAGTTGTTGTGGGTGTATCTGGCTGCTCTTCTTTGGACAGCTTCGAGTGATTTCTTGTCCTTCTCTCATGTGGGTCCCACACAGTTGACGCGTATTCTAATGTGGGGTGCACCATGGTGGTATAGGTTGCTGCTTTAACTTTTGTTGTACCATTCTTTAAGTTGCGCCTCAGGAAGCCCACTGTTTTGTTTCCTTTTGCGGTGATGTTTTTGATGTGGCTGGTCCATGTTAGGTCATCTGATATGGTAAACTCCCAGGTATTTGCTTTCTTTGGTCGTCTCTAGAGCCTGTCCATGGAGGTAGTAGTCGGACACTAGCGGTGGTTTATTTTGTCTGCTAGGATGCGGATGATGTTGCATTTACTGGGGTTAAAGTTCATTTGCCCATTTCTTCCCAGTCTTCAAGTGCGTCCAGGTCTTTTTGGAGTAGTCTCTGGTCTTGGATTCCTTTAATTTGCTTGTAAAGAAGGCTGTCGTCTGCGAAAAGTTTTACTTTTGCGTGTTTCACAACATCAGGAAGGTCGTTGATTTACAATAGGAAAAGTAGCGGTCCAAGAAACAGTGCTTGGGGTACTCCTGAAGTTACTGGGGTGGTAGATGAATATACACCCTCAAGTGCTACTTTTTGTGTTCTCCCTGTCAAAAACGATTTGATCCACTTATGTGTGTTTCCTCTAACTCCGTAGGCCTCAAGTTTGTGCATGAGTCGCTGATGTGGCACCTTGTCGAAGGCCTTGCTGAAATCCAACAAGATTGCGTCTGTTTGGCCTTTAGCAGCAAGGTTTTTTGCGATGTCGTGGACGGTCTCTATAAGTTGGGTTTCGCATGACCTGTATTTTCTGAATCCATGCTGTACGTCTGTGAGGATGTTGAAGCTGTCAAGGTGTTGCATGACGCTGCTATGTATGATGTGCTCGAGGAGCTTGCACATAATTGACGTGAGGGACACAGGCCTGTAGTTTGCTGGCTGGTGGCGATCTCCCTTTTTGAAGATCGGCACTACTAGGGCGTCCTTCCAGTCCTGTGGTACTTTTCCTTCGTCGAGTGACATTTGGAATAGTTCTGTCAGCACTGGTGCAAGCTCTTCTGCCCCCATTCTTCAGGATAAAGGCTGGGATGTTGTCTGGTCCTGTAGCTTTGTCAATCTTTAAGTTTTTCAGGAGCTTCTGGACACCTGCTCTGGACACCGTGATGGTTTCTGCGGTTGGGTATTTGCTCGCGTCTATGTGTGGTGTGTTGGTAGTGTCTTCTATGGTGAATACTGACTGAAATTGTTTGTTCAATATTTCAGCTTTATTGACACTGTCACTCTTTTAGGAATCCGTTCTGATCTTTCAGAGGTGCCACCCCTACTGATTCCTGGCCTTTTGATTTGATGTGGGCCCAGAACTTTTGGGATTTGCTGTTAAGTCAGCGCTGATGATGTCTTCAAGGTAAGATCTGTTGGCGTTCTTGATTTCATATCGTACCTCGGCTTGCATCCTTTTGTAGCGGTCTATGTCTCTCTTTTTTCTGGTTCTTCTTGCCTTTTTATGCGCTCGTTGTTTTCTTCTAATGGCCCTTCTTATTGATGTATTAATCCAAGGGTGACTATGTTTGCGAGCCGTAGATTTACTCGGGATTCGATTTTCGATGATGACATGTATTTTCTCTTTGAGGTAGGCCCAAAATTTCTCCACATATGTTTTAATTTCTTTGTCATCTTCTACGTCTCTTGCCAGCTGGTGAAGATCTTCTTTCATTCCGTTGATGTCGGCCTTCTTCCACAGATAGATTCAAACGCCACCATTACTACCTCTCCTCTACCCTAACTTCCGCCTCTGACCTGCACTCACCAAGGATTAAGTTTGCCATGAGCACTTGTGTGTGTGTATGTGTGTGTGAGGAGGGGGCTGGGTGGGGGAGAGGTAGTTTTCCCTGATTTAGTCTGCTTTTTCTTGTCGACTTGTCAAGAATCCCTTGGTATGTGTGTTTTAGGTTTATAACAATACGTTTTACCTAAAAGAATGCCAACGGCCATACCACGTTGAATACACCGGTTCTCGTCCGATCACCGAAGTTAAGCAACGTCGGGCCTGGTCAGTACTTGGATGGGTGACCGCCTGGGAACACCAGGTGCTGTTGGCATTCCTTTTTTTTCTTTTTTTTCTCCTCCTTTTGGTTTTTCTTTTCTATTACTTATTTCTTTATTTGGGTTGCTGTTCTCTCTCTTTTTCTCTGTTTTTTCAAACTTTTTTTTCTTTCTCATCTTTCCTGTGTGTTGCAGCACATGCTTTGCATGTATTTCTGCATACGTGTGTGCTGCCAGCACTCTGCACATCTGCCGCTTATTAATGCAAAGCAGACGAAGAGTCCTGTATCTTGTGCTTTTTCCACTATCATGTGCCTTACACAAATTTTCCTGTGTGTTACATCAGCAAGATCCACACCAGATAATGCTTCAGTTTAGCATAAAAGGTTGATTTACGAAATGATTTTTCCCTTAATTCATTGAAACAGCAAAATAACATCAGCTACTGAAAAAACAATTCTGCCTGATGCTTCTCGTGGTCTTCTTCTTAAAAGGACACATCCTTTCCCTCTTGATTTCAGTGTCTGGTTCTTTTCTTCAGCTGAAACTCTTCCTTTCATACAAGTAGTAGGGTCAGGGAGGTTTCACCCCTCTTTTTTGCACCTCGGCGTGGACCTCCCCCGGTGTTGCGCAACGCGACAGGTGGCGGCGCGGCAGGTGGCGGCAGGTGACGTCGGGGTCAAGGTCACGTGGTTTTGTTTTTGTTTTTGTTTTTGTTTTCTTGTCACGATCGATAATAAAAAAAAGTTTTTCTTGTTTGCTGACGTAATGGTTTAAAAATAGATGGGGGTATGTCGTGTTGCTATGCGCGCGCGTGCGGATCGATGGGACGCCGTGTTTGTTTTTGTTTTGTTTTAAATAAATGTTTTTTTCGTTGCGCGGGGTACGTAGACGTGTTAGAGACGACGGTGATGACAGTGATGACAACACATTTTTTTTTTCCCTCGGAACACCCGTTTGCGCTACCACTCACCCTTTTTGACGATACTGATGAGAGTTGAAGATGACTGATGGATGAGCATTGTTCCATCAAGGTCCCCGTTGACTGTACCTCGTCCTCGGTGTGATAGGCAGCCAAGTGGTATATCAAACAGGAGGCCATTAAAGATGAACGACGCTCTCTGATCGATACACCATTTGGGGTTTGCCCTTTATTTCTGAGAGTGATCGAAACAGATCACAGACACAAACGTAGATGACAGAAACGACGACAATAAACACACAATAGCAGGATGGCGCGGTGTTGAGAGAAG
>JAFLJL010004463.1:0-16608 GCA_018398815.1 Conus ventricosus
TAAAAAAACTAAAACAATTGCGAAACTAGAACGGTCGCGTCCATGAAATATTCTACAAAGTCGTATGGTTTAATATAAGTGAATCCAGGAAGAATAATAAGATTCAAAAATTTGATACTGCAGGAACATTAGTTAGCCAGTTAACAATAGCTGATGGTTATTACGGGTTTTGCTCACTAAAGAAGCAATGAGTAACTTCGACATTACTCTCAAACTTAACAATGCGAATCTAAAAACAATGTTAACATTCAAGCCTGAAGAAGAAGTAGGTTACTATTTTGATAAAGAACTAGCTAAAATGTTAGGCTTTACAGCTAACAATTATAGATTTAGAGTTACACCAACCCAAACTACTTATGAGGGGGAAAGTCCGCTCGATCTTGCATTACATTCATTACTCTATGTTCATTTGGATGAGCTGAGCACTGATGAAAACTTATATGACGGAAGGCCCTCAACTGTTTTAAGAGCTCTTCCGTCAGGGAAAGCTGCATATTGCGATTATGAAATTATACAATTCCCTAATTTACAGTTTAAAAGATTAGTTTGTGGGAGGGTCAGATCATTTAATATAAAAATCAAAGACAAAGCGGGGAAAGTTGTGAAATGTGATAACCTGCACATTGTTTTGGAAATAAAATAATAACTTTACTAAAAAATAATGTGCGGGGGCCAGAAGAATCAGGAGTTACATTAGCGCCTGTGAGGTGTATAACTTTAGAATTAAAAGACCTTGCAGACGTTGCGGACTTTGAACAGAACGGTGAGATAGGCGCTTTGTATGGTTTTGAGTACACTAAAGATGGTGATTATAAACGCAAAGGGTTGGCGACAGCAAAAAGTTTCCTAAACTAGAACAGCTGCGCAATTTAGAAGCAATAATGTTGGCCCAGTATGAATATAAAATAGTTCGAAAACCTGACCTCAAATGGCACTTGGAACCATATTTAGAATGGGAAATAAAATTTGAATTCATAAGCCCATTTAACATATTTTAGCCGTCAAAAAAGTTTCAGAAAAGCATTCAACTCTGGCCCTTTACATGTAAGTCTTATGCCGGACGACAATAGTCGGAAAGAAATTGAAATAACGCCGTATGGGAAAAAGCAGTACATCCTCCACAGAAAGAAACAGTTGTAAAAAAAGCTTCAACAAAATTACAGTTCTTTCCAAGCAGAAAATTAGGAGACACGTTCACAATAATATTGAAATTTCTGTCTTTAAAGATGTGGAGAGGGATGGGGTTTGTGGGCGTTAGTGATGACCTTATAAAAGGAATTAATATTAGCTGGCAAAAACTTAGACGTTAAACGCCTTAACGTTGTTGTCGTCGTTCTTCACAATGGCGAGGATATTAAGATCATAACAACAAGCAACAAATCAATGTTGACTTAAATAGAAACAATCTTACAGAACTAAATTGGATTAATCTTACACATTTAGGCCTCATAGGGTTTTATTATACTGAACAAGTTTTGACGGAGAGTATGATAAAAATAATAACTGGATTAGATTAATTCTTCTATAAAACCATGGAGCAGTTAAACTTTATGCCAAAAACTCCTCATTGCTCATTGATTTGTGGGCAGACTGGTTGTGGAAAAACAATATTTGTCCTAGACCTATTACAAACAGTTTATCGCTATAATTTTAATCATATTGTGATTTTTGCCCAACACTTAAATGGAACAAAGCATATCATGATAGAAGGTTTATATGGACAGATGATGACATATATTTAGTTGATCCTAGCAATAAACTGAGTGAGTGTTTAGAACAGTTTTATAGACTGTTTGAAGGAACGCAAACATATTTATTATAGATGACTGTTCGGCAGAAAGAGACATAGTTAAAAAAAGAAATACTTTGTCAAAACTGGCTTTCAGTGGAAGACATGCTGAATAAGTGTGTGGATTTTATGCCAAAAATATAACTAGTTTTAAAAGACTTTAGGAACATTTTAAAGACTGTAGGGCTATTTCACTTAAAGACAGAGATCTTTGATGAATGTTTGCGTAAAAATTGATGTTATTGAAAATGGAAGGGGAAAAACACAGGATTAAACAAAAATAAAATCTAAAAAGGGTTTAGAAAAATTAGTATTGAAAAGGGGAAAACCTAACGTATGTTTGTTTTTTTAAAAAATCGTATTTTTTAGTTATTAAAGTCTTACTTGTAAAGGGGAACGAAATAAATCCCCAACCCGGGGGCCTTTTTTCGCCCAAAAACTGGGTGGGGGAAAGTGGGGTAGAACGGGACTTTTATCGGGTTCTCTCAAAAAGATGTGACTTGTTAATCCAAGTTTTTTAAAACACAAACGAGATTTTTGATTTCATGCATTGCCATGTAAACTCGAGTCAGCTTTGGGAAAAAGCTCGGTTTGCCCAAAATTTTTCATGGCTAAGCCACTAAGTTTTCCGTCCCCATCTACCATCTTTTGCAGATGTCGAAAGTCTTTTTTTTGTTTCCTTTTACTGGGGCCCAAAACATCTTGTGTTTACTTCACTGAGGTTTACACTTTCGGGGGGGGGGGCCGGGGGGGGGGCCCCCGGGGGGGGATTTCTCTGCCCCTCAGCGCATAAAATGTTTTTTGTTTTGGGTTTGCTTTTACTTTTTTTTTGAATTCACAAACCCCAAAATTTTTTCTTTCCAGTAGGCATAGGATCGATCCTTTGGGTTTTTTTATTCCCCTTTTAAATCAATCGCCCCTTCCTCTTTTTTTTCAATTTGTTTCTTGCATGGGCTTCAACCCCTTTATGTATGCAGTTTTCCCAACTGAAGTGTGTACCAACGTGAAAATTTGCACAGTTGGATGAAAAATCTTGCCAAAAAACTCTTGGACTGGGTTTTCAGATCCACTGAAAAAGAAACTCAAAAACCACAAAATTTGAATGGGGAACGGGGATCCACTGAAAAAAGGCACTCTAAAACAAAGAAACTGAAGGGGGGGAACGGGATCCCATGAAATAAGACACCCAAAACAGAACGAAGGGGGGAACTGGACCCAACTGTAAAAAGACCCCAAAACAAAGACCCCGAATGGGGGGGAAATGATCTGGGTGTTGGTCAACAAGGAGAGATCCAAAAACTTGGGGACTGCCTTTTTAAACCCAACCAAATTTTCCCAAAAATGAGGGGGACTTGTGGAATGGAAGATGCAGGGGGAGACTTGTGGAAAGGATGATTTCCGGAGGGGGACTAGTGGAAAGGAGATGCAGGAGGGAAAGGGGGGTGGGGAAAGGGGGATTTCAAGGGGGGAGGTTAGTGGGAGGATGATGCAGGAGGGGGGTTAGTGGGCGGGTGATGCAGGAGGGGGGTTGTGGGAAGGAAGATGCAGGGGGGGGTTTTGTGGGGAAAGGGTGATGCAGGGGGAGGTTTGTGGAAGGGTTTCAGGAGGGAGGTTAGTTTGGGGAAAAAGGGGTGATTTCAGGAAAGGGGGGTTTGGGGGAAGGGTGATTTCAGGAGGGGGGGGTTAGTGGGAAGGGTGATGCAAGGATGGAGGTTTGTTTGGGGAAGGGGGGGGTGCAGGGGGGAGGTTAGTGGGAAGGATTTATGCAGGAGGGGGGTTAGTGGGAAGGATGATGCAGGAAGGGGTTAGTGGGAAAAGGGTGATGCAGGAGGGAGGTTAGTGGGGGAAGGTTTATGCAGGGGGAGGTTAGTGGGAAAAGGGGGATGCAGGAGGGAGGGTTTGTGGGAAAGGGTGATGAGGAAAGGGGGTTAGTGGGGAAAGGGGGATTTCAGGGGGAGGTTTAGTTGGGGAAGGGGTGATGCCGGGGGAGGTTAGTGGGGAAAGGGGGACGCAGTCCTCTTGGTTTACCTTTTTAAAGGGCAAATGATAAGGTGTCAAAAGAGGGTGTAGGCCCTTTTAAATCCAGTTGGGACTTTCACCCCCGTTGTACTCTAAAGGCCGATGGGGGGCTCCATCCCCCCCTTTTTTCTTCCTCCCCCCCTACCCTAACCCCTCCCCCTCCTCCTCCTTTTTCAGAGACACCCAAATTTTTCCCGTGGCAGGACCTTTGTCCCAACCCCTCTTCCTCAGTCGTTTGGGCTTTTAGTCGCCTGCCCTCCGGATGTCGAAATTTCTGTGTTTTTACCCAGTTTACCAGAAACAGAAAGGGGTATGTGAGGGGGGGGTGGACAAGGCGGAGGGGGGGGAAAACGCGGTGGGGGGAAAGGGAAATGTACAGAAAGTAAGATCAGATTGTTTTGTGGGTTTTGTCCGGGGTGAAGCTTGACCTTAGAACCCAAAGGGTGTTGTGGGAAACAAAACTTCAGTCAGCCCACATGGTATTCGTATAACGTTTTACGTATCTGCCCCCTCTGCTCCTCACCAAAAAAAAAGAAAGGGGCCCGTCCAGGGTTTCCCCTTGTTTTTCGCCGTTCTGACAGCATGAGGGCGCTTACGGGCCCGGAAAAAAAGTGCAGGATTTATGGGTCTTTGGTTTTTTCCCTTCACACCCTCTTACCTGCGCGGGGGCGGGAATGTCCACATAGCTGGGAAAACACCCTTTTAACACCAAGCTTGTTGTTAACCGTTTTAACACAATGTTTCCACAGTCCCATTGGGCTTTCTCTCTCCCTGGATGCCAAACACACGCACGTTCCACTGGTTTTGCCGGGTTTCTGTTCCCCTGGCTTTTTTCCCTTTTTGAGCGGCAATTTCATTTTTTTTTTACCGTTCAACACACCCCTTTTGTTTTCTTTTTTCTTTTGAGTTGTACCTATTTTGATGTAAGTTTGTCTTTTTTGTTTTTCAAGTCAAAATACTGCACTCGAGTGCATCTATTCGCTTAGGGCTGTGTGTTGTTAGTTGATCATTTCAGTTTTCAATGTCTCGATTTCAGCCTTTACTGTCTCTAAATCCCCTTTGGTTGGCATGTTACACAGTGTATCTTTAATTTCCTGAAAAGCATTTTTATTCACCTCCATATTTTCACCTGAGATTTCCTTACTGTCCTGTTTCTGTTTCTTCTGCACAGCTTTCACTTTCTCACTGTCTGCCGAAGGGCTGGATCCTGAGTCACTAGCAGAAGACGTGGAGGAGGGTTTCCGCTTGTTACCTTTTCGTTACTTTTTGACTTGGCAGTGAAATATCTACTTACAGTACTTGACATGATCGTAGATATCAAGGAAAATATTTTTCAAGTGACTTGACTTTAGCATCGTTTGCTCTTTCTAGCTTCTATTCCCTCTGCAGTTTCTACATGACAATCACTTTAAAAATAGTTAGAAAAAATAAATCGTTGAAGTAGTCATTCAAATCATATTGTCCTGTGCTCGCCTCGCTGCTTTCAACTGGTTAAACCAGCCATGAGAAGCGCAAGCGCCGGAGAGCTCCTAATTCACGTCCTCTCACCACGCTGAGCGGACGTCAACTCCCGGAAAATGAATTTATTGTTGGGTGTATTTATACATAGCTAATGTGGGAGCTTGTTTCTTGTTTTGTTTTAGATATTTCATTTTGAAGTGATTAGCGGTCTCCTGGTATAAAAAAAAAAAGATCAACAAGAATGATTTGCGCCTGAGTTTTAAAAACTCTTATGTTCTTGAAGTTCATCCAGATCATGCTGAAATCCTGATGGAAACCATCGCTTTCAGTTTCCAGTTTCATCGATGAAATAACTGACAGCAAAGATGTTCTCATAGTTGATCAGAAATATTTCAACAGCAGGTTTTGGGTATACAGGTCTGTTGAATGCTCAACTTGGTTAGTGGGTTTTAAGGAAGACAGTGCTTCAAGCACCTTGAATGATGAGTGAGTTTGAAGAGAGACATAGTCTTCAGCAACCTGGGTCTTGAGAAGGATTATAGGACATTGTTATGAAGATCTTTAAAAAAAAAAAAAGGAAGAATGTCACACTGTCACTCTTGCATACCCGCATTCATGACAGCATTTACTCCATACGCACACGCAATCTTTCCAAACAACCAAAAGGCGCACTACCGAATGTTTTTCTTCTCCCCCTCTCCTTCAGGGAAAACAATTTACTAAATCATCAACCACTTGTAAACAGAGTTTACAACCATATCTCTCTCCACACTGAGAGACAAATAAATCTGCACACATGTACTCTCCTCACCCGAAGACAAACAATCTTCACACATATACCTCCTAAACCCCGAAGCAAATAATCTTTACACAGTATCTCCCCTCCCCCCGAAGATAAAATAGTCTAGTTCCGTTTCAATAAAGCTTTGGCCCTTTCACTTTCCCGTTATCCAAAAAAAACCGAACCGGGAGAATACATAACCCCTAATCACTGAGGCCTGCCTCCCCAAAGAAAAAGCCCCCCTGCTTTCTAAATCCCCTTCTCACTGAACAATATACTGCCCCCCCTCGAATTCTCCGTCCGGAAACGATCTCGACTTCTTTTCCGCGACTTCTGCTCTTGCGAAACGACACTTAAAACTCCCTCCCTGGAGTTGGATTTGCTGGGCTGAACTACCGGATTTTCCCCCACACCAGGCCATCTTAAACCACCTCAGGGGGCGAAAGATGAAGGTAAAGGGCAAAGGGGAAAAGGGGTAAAGGGGAAAGGGCTGAAACACGAAAAAGTTCGGAATAACCTGCTTCCCAAATTCAACATAAAATTTTCTTTTTTTTCTCTTTTCTTTAATTATCCCCCTGTACTTTCCCCCTACTACACTCCCCGGTAATGACGGCCAAAAAGGGGCCCACCGCCGACGGTTCGAGTCTTTAGGCCATCTCTGGTTAAAACGATTTTCCTCCTTCTCCTATGAGTGCAACCAGGTAAAAACACTGACCAGCACCTTACCTTCCCAGCCCTTTGTTAAACAACACTCAGTGCACTTTCCCCCAAAATGACCACATTTGTTCCTTGAATGAGTCATACTCACAATTTTTTTGGGACGCCCGCTACACTATAACCATAGAATATTCTTCCTTTAGTTGTGGCATGGGAAATGTTCAATCACTAACACATGTAGGGAGCGTCACAGCCTGATGTGAGCACGTCACAGACACCCCCCATCCGGGGATGAAAAAATTTTCCCAGAAAATTTTTTTTAAAGGGATAACAATTTCATTTAAAAAAACATCTTCACCATAATCTAAAAAAATCGTAACCATCACACAAATTTCCCAAATTAAATAACAACGATAAAAAACAATCACCAGATCCACCATAAATACATTTTTTCAAATTTTCAATTTTTAAAAAAAAAACATTCTTTTTTTGATCACCTATTCCACAAATACATTTCACAAATTACATATAAAACAATTAGGATATCAAAAATTTTCAAAGAAAAAATTGTTTCATACATTAAAGGGAGCACTTTTTCCCTTGTTTTTGTCTCACATCAATGTTTTCAAAACCCCAGAAAGAAATATTTCCAATGTAAATTTTTCTCAATAACATGAACCAAAAAAACTAGTTTAAACATAGTTTTTTTTTTCCCACATTATTTTATAGTCATTGAAAAGTCCCTGCTTTCCATTGTTGACGGGTGAAAAATGAAAAAAATTGGTTTTCCATTGCACAATCAAAACATTAATATACTTTTCAAAAGGGTTATTTGCTCATCACACATAATATAGATTCATCTTCACAAGAAAATTTAGAAAAAAATAGTACTTTTTTTCCATTTTTACCAAAAAATAAATAGTATTCATCAACACAATAGTTGTTTGCTTGCAAAACATAAACCCACTTCAATAAAAAATTATCATAAATACCATTGATTTAAATCGTCATAGCATACAATCACCGTCAAAGTGACATACCGAATCATAAAAAGACAAAAAACAGAATATCCCCTTGAGACAGTTTTTTTGCCAGAAAATCACGCACGTGACAACAAATCTCCCATGACTTTTGTGTTCCGGGCACTGGTTCAACGTAAACGGTTTTTCCTGCAATGCCAAAGACCACTTAAAAACCCTGCTGTTCTTAGTCTTTGCGTTTAAAAGAACGTCAGGGGCCTATGGTCATCTGTAACGAAACTTTCTTCCAGTCAAGAACCGGCGAACTTCTCACATCCCATACAATACCAAGCACTCTCTCTCAATAGTGGAGTATTTCTCCTGTGTCTTTGAAACTTCTTACGGCGTATTGCCGGGTAACAAAGCACTTTTTTCCTGAAACGTACCGTCCCATTCCTTAGAAGGGGCTCATTCAAAAATAAAGTCTTCTGAAGGGGGGGTAACAATAGAACGGGAAAAATATTGGGGGGTTTCTAAACACACCCCAAAGCCCTGGCACCACAGACCACACAATATTTTTGTTTTTTCGTCCCTTTTCGCAGTTCAGTAAAAGGGGGCCGTCGGGGACCAAAGGGGGTAATATCGTCTAAGAAAGAAAACAATCCGAGATGACCGACTGTTTTTTGGTAGTGGTTTGTGAAAGGGATAAATCTTTTCCTTTTTCTTTCCCTCTGGCTCTTTTTTCCCCACTGAATAGTGTGACCCAAAAACTCGGAGTTGAAAACCGGACAATTTTTGATGGTCTTGCAGTAAACCCAAAAAACTTCGAGCTGAAAAAAACAGCTCTAATTAAAAAGGGAGGTCACCCATGACTTTGCAGCCAACAAAATGTCATCAAAAAAACTGACTGCACCACATTCAGGGATTTTCAGGGCTCGCATCATTCGGGCAAAAGAAGCTGGGCATTTTGCAAACAAAGGGGCTTTTGGTCCACGGAAAAGACCAAAAAGGTGTTTGAAACCTGTCTTTTCCTTGTCACTCACCATTGGAATCTGCCATCCCCTTTTACAGTCTACTTCACAAAATACTTTCCTTCCGAGAGCTGACACAGAATTCTTAAATGCTGGATGGGCCCGGAATCGAACACAGTGACTTTTTTACTTTTCGAAATCGAGCGAAACGCACGACCATCGGGTTTTGTCCCCCAAATACCACTGGTGAGCTGTACGAGATGTAGAAGGTTCTATCACCTTTAAATCCAGCTTTACATTGATTTCTCTCCCCCCCCTTTTTTGCAAAGGGGAGGGATGGTCGGTTCGCACTGATTTCAGAAGTTAACTGAAACTATGGGGTTAAATCCCATTTACTGTCCCTGGGTATCCTCAACACACCCAAATCTTTAAAAATGTTTTTGAGGTTTCGTTTGACTTTAACAAAATCATCGAAGAACCACACCCCATGGGTTCACCTTTGATAGACAAATAAAAGGGGGTAAAACCATCTCACGGGTAGATTTTAACTTTCCCTACATTTGCTTTTTTAAACCTTGATCTCCCCCCGTACGTTACATTGGACAAATTCACCCTGATAATGTCTGTCATGTTGACACATTTCGACACGGGAAATCCACCAACCGACGGGTTGATGGCAACATTTGTACGTTCAACATACTTTTTAAACATGCCCACAGAAATCCCCTTCTCAGTGTTGCCATTTTGATCTTATAATTTATTTCAGAAAGTTTTTCGACCACCTAAAAGGACCCTTCCACAAACACAAGTTTGTTATGTTCATCAGTTGTGCAAAAGGGAAAATTTATCCCCACACTGAAAAACCCGTCCTTGCTTTTCGTCTGCAAAGCCCTTGTACACATCATTTTCCCAAATCACTGACGTTGAAAAGCTCACTGCACCTTTCCAACGTTTATGCTTTCATAAACTTTTGGGAAACATTTTTACTGTCAGGTATGTGCCCTTTCCGTCCATTGCATCAATAGACCAAAGTCCCCTTGGAGTGCCCGAAAAGAAGCTCAAATGGGGAAATCCCACTTTCGTTGGGCATTTCCCTGATGCAAAAAGCAAACCGTACGAAACGACCCACCCGGGGCTCTTGCCTTGAAACCCTTCTAAACAGGATTTTAACGTTCCATTGAAACGTTAAAACCATGCCTTCAAAGGGGAAGATATGGCGTGGTTGAAAGGGAAAGAGTTTGACAACAGTCTGTAAATTTCTCTCATGAGATCAAAATGAATTGCGTTCCACAATCCAGAGAATTTCGTCTGGAAACCCACTCGGAAAAAATTTGCAATAAGGCTTACGACAGATATTTATAAATTTTCTGGTGCTTCTAACCTTTTGCGACCACCAAAGCAAGATATCGAACCCGAGAAGCAGGGAGCGGTCCAACAAGAAAATACTACCTTCCGAAAGGGAAGGGAATGAAGCATTTGTGAAAAGGGTGCACAGGGGCGCGACCTTTCGAGAGTCTTTTGCAGATGTCACATGAGGGGCAGTTTTTCGTAACTTCCTTTGTGACCCCGGCCAATAAAAAAATAAAGAACCCCTTTTAAAAAGTTCTTTTGATCCACAATCCCAGCAAAACAATGCTCATGACCGGTGCAGCACTTTTTCTCAAGGGTTTTTTTGAACCAAAACCGCTGTGCCTGTCCGGGTACACACCTGTAGAGAATTTTAGAGTCCAAGACGGGGTTTGTCCTTTTGTCGTCATGACAGTCGTTTACAGCAAAAGTATTGCTTTAGCGTCTCGTTTTTTCCCTGCTTTTTCTTTTAAATCACTGGGTAATCTGGAGTTCATCCAGTTTTGAGACTTTTAGGGCTTTGTAGCCTTTCCCTCTCTATGATTTTTTGATCTAGTACTCACAAGACAAGGAACAAACGATCCCCCAGCCCCACCATGTCTGTGCGACACCTGGAAAATTTGCCCAAATCAAGTCGCAAACGGGGTTTACATAACACCGGCGGTAAAAAAACCGGAGTATCGTGTATCGACAAAATTTTTTCGCCAGGGAAAACTTTTCACGCCTCCAAACGACCTACATTTTTGGACGTGTTGAATACTGGTCTTGAAGCACAAAGATTTCCGTACACCACATAGTGCCCCAGTGTCTCGCAAAACGAACCTGCAATCCATTGATGGCTCCTTTTTCTAACACCATCCACAACAGTTGATCGGTGCCAAAAAAAAGGGCCTTCTCACAATCAGGGGAACTAATGGGGGGAATTTTTTGGGTTTGAAAGGGAAATTTTTTCCTCAAAGGAACTTGCCATCACAAAAGAAACAGCGCATTGCGACGCAGCTGACTGATTTTGTGAACCGTTCGGGCCCACGAACGGCCCAAAAGGCTACGTGTGGCTTGCCCCACGCCCCTGGGAACGTTTGCTAGAATAACGGGCTGTCCGGGGGTGATACTGGTATTGACGAAAGCACTCAACCGCGGAAAGATCCCCCTTCCAAAAAGGGGAATACCCTTTTAGGACTCAAAAATGACCCAAAATTTCCTTTCCTGTCCCTTCCCCTGTCCTGAGGATATACATGACCATAGACTAAAAGAGGAAAATTCTCCTTTCCTAGCCACCCCCTTACTGGGTGAGCGATACAATCGATCAGCCATCTGACACTTTCCTCCCCCCTTTTCAAATTGCCTTTCTTTAAAGGAAAGTGGCCAGATCTTTGCTCACGCTCTGGAAAAGTTGTTCTCTAAGAAAGATCTCGCATGATTGAAAAATTTTGTTCGTTTAGACAAAAGATCCATCGTCCAACAATGACTCAAACGATCAAAACGACGGGAAACGTTTTCCCCCTTTTTTAGGGGGCCCCAGAACGGAAACTTTGTGAAAACGATCAAGGGAAAATGAAATTCTTGGGGGTTCTTTTTTCAACTATCCCAAGTTAAAAATTTTTTTCGCTCAAAAGGGTGTACAAATTTAAACGCTACCCTTAAACAACGACCAATATACAATGTCCCTTTTCCTTTTTCCCAAACCCCAAAAAACGTTGCGGACTTTCAAAGGGAAAAAAAAAAATTTAAGTCATCCGTTTTTTCCTCAAAAGGGGGCAACTTTGGAATAATGCCGCTTTGGTTTGGGGATGGCTCGGAAACCCACGGTGGAGGTTCTCTCGTGCCTGTATTTTTCAATTTAGCACAGTCTCAAAATTTTTGCCTCAACTTTAAAATTTTACTTCTTCACTTCAGCTCCCTCGTAACTTTTTTTTTCAATTTCCTTCCCCTGTATTTATTTTTCTTCAGCTTTACTTCCCTCTGTAATCTTTTTTTTCAATTTCAGCTTCCCCTTAATTTATTTTTTTCAGCTTTCCCCTGTATTTTTTTTCTTCACTTTCCCCCTGTAGTTTATTTTCTTTACTTCGCTTCCCCCCGTAATTTTTTTTCTTTTCCCCTCTCTTAGCCTGTCTGCCCATCTGTCATTGTTGCACATAGTTATAATTTTCTCCCTCAAAACCCAAGCGTTCCGCTTTTTTAACTATTTTTTCAAAATCACCATAAGAATCGAGATATAAACCCAACAATCTCAAAGTATGAAAAAAAAATAAGGGGATTATATGATATTTTGTTTTACAAAACCGAATTTTTAGAAATACAAATACAGAAAACAATTTTCCGGGGAAACAAAAAAAAGCTACTTAAAAAAGGTTTAAGAAAACCAAGGAATGTTTTTTCCAAAAAAAATTTCAATGTTAAAATTTGGAAATTTTCAAAACAAATGAAGTTTAATCAAAAATGTTTTCCCTAAAAAAAAAAAATAAACACAATAAAGTTTTCTGAAAAAAATTCTTTATAATTTTTAGTTCCAAAGTTCTTGTTGTCATCTTTTTTTCTTACTTAATTTCAAATGAATTTACAAAACAAAAGTACCCCCTTTTCCAAAAAGAATATAAATTTCAAAACAATTGGGAAACACAAAAAAATTAAAAAGGGGAAAAACACAAACACGGGAAATCCTACCCAAAAAATGAAAATGTTTTAAAAAAAAACAAAAAGGGGCCTATTTAGGGGAAAGTTTAAGAGATTTTTAAAAAGGGGGGAAAAGAAAGAAAGGAACACAGGACCGGGAAAAGGGGCAGAAATCAAGAAAAACAAAAAAAACCCACGACAGCACCCATGGTCACTGTCCCCGTGAAACCCGGAGCGGAAAAACCAAACCTGCACCCAATCACCACACACCGTAATAAACAAAAAACTAAACAATCAACAAAAATGCACATTCACCCAAACTCAAAGAAAAACCGCACCAACCCAGAAAAAAAATGATCAAAAGAAAGATGTTTTTTGGGGGAACGGTAACAACTCCACCCCCCTACACTACACGGACGAGGAAAGTTGATCCCCCCAACCCGAGGGCAAGGGGGAAAAATCAAACGAAACAATGGAAAGCGAAAGAAAAAGATATTTATGAGAAGGGAAAGACATTGACCCCCAACGCCAGTCCCCCTGCTAAACCAGGGGAGGGTTGGGGGTACAGCCGGGAAAGGGACAAAATTCTAATCCCTAGGGGGAAAGGAAAACGACTCCCCCAACGCCCTGCCCCCTTGCGCCAGGTTCGAGCAAGAGGAGGGGTTTAGGGACGGCCTAGTGGGGAAGGGGCAAAAAGAAATCCCACCAAAAAAAAAAAAAAAAACCTTTTAAAGGAGTAAACAACCAAAAAAAAATGTCAACCACCCAAAACACATTAAAATACAAAAAACAACAACAATCAAAAATTTTACACAATCAAATCAACAATTTTTTTTTTTTTCCTCCCCAAAAAAAAAAACCCTTTAGGGGCCAAATAGAAACCTTTTTTTTCCTCTTCCCTCAAAAACCCTTGAGGGGACAAATAGAAACTTTTTTTTTTTTTAAACCCAAGGCACAAATGAAATCTTTCTTTTTTTTTTTTTTTTTTTTTCCCCGAAACAAACGGCGCTTTCCCGGGGAAACTGGGGCCGGGGGCACCACGCACACTGCACCTTGCATACCCGCTTCATGACAGCATTTACTCCATACGCACACGCAATCTTCCCAAAAAACCAAAAGGCGCACTACCGAAAATTTTTTTTCTCCCCCCCTTTCCTTTAGGGAAAACAATTTACAAATCATCAACCATTTTTAAACAAAAATTTTCAAACCTATCTCTCTCCAACTGAGAGACAAATAAATCGACACATGTATCCTCCTCACACCCAGAGACAAATCAACTTCACACATATACCTCCCAACCGAAGACAAATCAATCTTTCACATTATCTCCCTCACACCAGGAAAAAATATCTAGTTTCCCCTTCTATAAAGCTATGGCCCCACACCGTTATCCAAAAAAAATCCGAACCAGGGAATACATAACTCCCGTAATCACTGAGGACCTGCCTGCCTCAAGAAAAATCCCCGCTTTTTCAAACCCTGTCTCACTGAACAATAACTGCCCCCTCGAATTTTCCTGTCCTGGAGTAGATCCGACTTCTCTTCCGCGACTTCTGTCCTTGCGAAAAAGACGAGCTTCAAATCCTCCCCTGGATTGGACTTGCTGGGGCTAAAACCGGTATGTTTCCCCCCACCTGGCCACTTCAAAACCCCCTCACGGGCAAAGTGAGGGGGAAGGGCGAAGGGAAAGGGGGAAAGGGTGAAGGGGTAAACACGAATAAGGGTTTTGGGAAGAACCTCTCTCAATTCAACATATAATTTTTCTTTTTCTTTTCTTTTAAATTTTCCCCCTGAGCTTTCCCCCCCCTACTTCACTCACCGGTAATGACGTCAGCAAAGAGGACCACCGTCCTGACAGGTTCAGTCTTTAGGCCATCGCTGGGTTTAAAAATGACTTTCCTCCCTTCTCCTATGGGCATACTCATGTTCAAAACACATGACCAGCACCTTTCCTTTCCACCCTTGTTAAAAATATCACTCGGGTCCCCTTTCCCCCAATGACCACATTTTTTTCCCTTAATGAGCAACTCAAATTTTTTGGGGACCCCGCACAAGCAACCATATGAATATCTTCCTTAGTTTGGCAGGGGAAATGATTCCCTACACTAAATACATGTGATGGAGCGTCACATGCCTTGATGGGGGGAGGCTCTCACAGACAAAGAAGAAAAACGTCTTGAGTTTGGACTTCTGGGGGGGATTGGGTGCATTTTTCTAGATTACAAATCCCACTTCAACTGCTGCTACAACTGGACGACAAGCCCCCCCGGCAAGAAAATAAGTTTATAACGATATGACTGAAACATCCCATGGACATCACTCCTTTGGGGAAAACAAGACAGACAAAGAGATGGTCGCACCAAACCCTTGAAAGATAAATCTTGATATTGATTTGTAGGGGATGGCTTTTCATGCATTCCCCTTTGATTTTTTGAATATAAAACAACCAGTACGTGTTATTGCATATTTTTTTTTTTATTGAAAACCTTCCTCAAGCCAGAACACAGAAACCCCAATTGCAGTGAACAGCCTATCCTGCTAACGCTTTGCAGGTTGCGTTTTTGGGCTTGCTTGTTGGTTGCTTTTACTATCATAATTTAATTCACCTCTGATTTTTTGCACACTGATTTTGATAGAAATATTATGGGGGGGCCCTATGAGTTTTAGACAAAATTATAATGTAATTTATTTGCTTCTTGTCACTATTGGGGGGGCTCTATTTCTCATGCTGTAAAAAAAAACCTTTTCGCTCTCAGACTATATTTTTTTAAATGAAAGTGTTTTATTTTTTTGAAGAAACGACACCCCAAGAAAAACTGTGGTAGTTTCCAGATTTTTTGTAATGTTTTAATTTTAAAAAAACGAAATCCCTTTAAAAGGGGGCCAAAAGGGGCCCAAAATTTTGCCCAAAACAATGCTTTATACAAAACTGACAACTGTTAAAACTTTTTTTTTAGTGTTTTCTATTGGGAAAAGTGTTTTTTCTGCCTATGGTGTCAAAACTTTTGCACCGCTTTTTTCGTTTTTTATAACACATCATTAATTTACAACCGTCACCTGCTTCCTTCGTGTCACACATTCCGACCCTCGATTGCTTCGCCAGTACACTGAACATCAATAGCAAAAGCAACCCCTAAATGCATTTTTCGATGGGAAAAAAATATATGAAAGAATTATTCAGGAAAAAAACGCAAAACATCGAAAAAGTAAACATTCAAAATTTTGCGCGCAGGAAACGAGAACCTCCAAACCTTTTAAAGCCCCCCTTCGACAACAAGCTAAAAATAAAGGGCACAATGACTCGCCCAAACGGTCCATGATTAAGCACAAACCTGTGACGTTTTTACACAGAAAACTACGCAAAAACTTTGGGACCAAAATAAAGGACGCGTCACCTTTCGAACCTGTGAAACGCGGTGAGCCGTGCGGGATTTTTCCAGTTTTGGGGCCATATCACACGGAAGAACCCATTTCAACTCAAATATTTGCTTTTAATGCATGAAGGTGAGTTAATTAATGTTTTCTTATCATTTTTCCTTTTTTTACGTCATGAATAAGAAATAGTTTTCTTGATCTTTTACAAACTGTACTTAATCGGCCAATTTCGACCCGGGTTTTGCTCCAAAAATGGGGGGGCAAGTGTAACCAGTTCGACATTTTATCAAAATCATTTTTTCCGCACATGTAGCTATGATTCTGCATGGATATGTCTTTATTTTAAAATTGTCGTGTCCCGTTGCGTCAAATTTATGAATGACAGAAAATACCCAAAACGCTTTTTTAAAACAACCTTGTTAACATGACACGAAATTTGGGTTAATCATCGTGTCACAATGTAACTGTGTGAAACGCTGGGAACTATTTGTTTAATTTTTCATGGTTTGTAAAACTTGTGCACTTTTTAAATTTAAAATTTAAATTTTTTTTTTGTTAATTTAAAGCAAGGGGCCAAAAAAAGTCACAGCCAAGTGTGAAATGGCTGAATTTAGCAGAATTCATGTAGTTTTA
>JAFLJL010004464.1:0-10000 GCA_018398815.1 Conus ventricosus
AAATAGTAAAGCCCCGGCAAAAAAACCTTGATTAAAAAAAATTCACAATCAACAAAAACTAGAGCAGGACCTTTCAAAATACAGCAAAGCCAAACGAAGGTATTCTGCTGCCTTTAATGCTGTTACATATGTCAATACTGGAGCATCGACTATAAGCGCCGCATCAGCAGGAACGAGTGTTGGTCTCTTAGCAACGGGCATAGGCGTACCGCAGCTTTACCTCTAGGCGGTTTGTCTTTAGCTCTCGCGCCTGTGTTCATTAGCTGTAGGTGCTGCTAGCAAAAAAATAAAAACTAAACTTCAAAAGCACACAGCTATGGTTCAACTAATAACAGCTAAACTTAGTTCGTTCAAACTGACAATAAATAAAGCACTAGTTGACTCAAACATCACGGATGAAGAATTTAGTCGTTTACAGGCCGATTTTGATGACTACAAAAGACAAAAGTTTGATCTTCAAAGAAAGGCGAGGACAAGTTTTTCTCAACAGCCAGACCCCGAGCAGATAAAAAAGGAATGCTTAAAAAAAGTAAACGAAACATTAAACTCTGTTCTAAACAGCTCACATTAACAACGCCAAA
Organism: Conus ventricosus; assembly: GCA_018398815.1. Classification (NCBI taxonomy): domain Eukaryota; kingdom Metazoa; phylum Mollusca; class Gastropoda; order Neogastropoda; family Conidae; genus Conus; species Conus ventricosus. Next base: position 582 of record JAFLJL010004464.1, read on the forward strand.
GGGTGTTTATACTTTAGTTTATGAATCCAAGCACAAAAAGACCATCGATATTGATTAATTTATTTTTTGATTTAAATAAATATTTTGAGTTAGAAAAGAAACTCAGCATGGATAAGATATATGAAGGTCCAGACGAATTGTTTGAAGCAATGCAAGAAGATTTTTTTTTTTATTTTTATTTTTTAATGCAAAATTACAAGAGTTGACAGGCGCGCAAAAAGAGGACAGTGCGCAGAGACAAATCACAACTATTTCCGTTCCAGTTGCTGCAGAAAAGTCAACTAAACGATAACAAAAAACAAGTCAATATATACAGAGCTGCCAACCAGTACGTTCCGGCCGTATTTTGTCACGGCGAGTTTACAAAAATACGGTGATACGGTCGAGCCAAAATAATACGGTGACGAACTTGCGCAAATGGTACGGCCATTTGTTGCTTTACCGAGGCAGCAGATTTGTAGTGCTAAAAGGGATCCTACAAGGAGACAGAAGAAAAAGGCCTCTGCCAGCCACATAATAGGGCCTACCTAGTCTATCAACTATATTATAGTTGATAGACTAGGTAGGCCCTAGCTGAAAAAAAAATTCCATCCATCCTTGATTCCTTTTACTGTGTAGCTCTCGCCTTAGCAGACCACTAGCAGGGCAGGAAATTCCATCTGTCTCTCCCTGTAGCAGACGACATGTGTCAAGGAATGGCCCAGGCAGCGACTTAACTGCTGTGGCTATTTTAGTATGCTCATCATACCCCCTGCTTGCCAACCTCCCTCTCTCTCCCCACCCCTGTAGCAGACGACATGGCCCTTTGCAGCTGAGGCAGCAACTGCTGTGGCTAGCAGGAGGGAGGGGAGAGGGGGGGGGGAGGGGAGAGGGGGGGGGGGCGGGGAGGGGGAGGATGGCAAGTAGTATGCCCATCCTACCCCCCTGCTTGCCAACCTCCCTCCCCCCCCCCACCCCCTCTTCTGAATGTGGAAACAAAAGCTCCACTCAGTTACGTGATAGGTCTGATGGACCATGTGCTGACTCGAGTGAAAGAAAGCCCGCGAACCCTAAGCGTCGTGTAAGCAGTGAGCGGCAGAAGAAGCACATTGGTTTTCTGAATTTCATCATCGTTTTTCATCATCAAAATGGACAACGGCGCAAATAAAAGAAAAGTGAAGAGCCTCAACCCTCGGGGAGTAAAAAAAAAACCCAGCAAGACAACAGCACTTTCGTCCCTCATATTCCAAGGACTTTCCATGCATTGTTGCCTCAAAACTTGGACCACTGTATGCGAGGTGCACCGTCTGTGATTTAGACTTCGTTATAAGTCATGGTGGAATCAACGATGTTTCGTCCCACGTCAAAACAAATAGGCACAAGCAGAAAGGAGCTGCAATTGGACAGACTTCCAAACTGACAAACTTTTTTACCACCCCTTCACCAGCTGAAAAAAGCAATGGAGTCGTCGGTGATAAGAGCTGAAACACTGTTTGCTCACTTTTTGGTTGGAACACAACATTGCACTCAGTGCCGCTGATCATGCCGGACAGCTGTTCCTTTTTTTTAAAAATAGTGACAATAATTAATTGAGTGTCAAGTGAGAAATGCAAAGAGACATTCTAATGATTCACTTTTTAAAATCATTGACAAAAACTGATTAAGTCAAGTGACAATTCACTTTGCTCAAATTATTGTGAAAGAAAGCTTTTCTATCAAGTTGAAGGTAAGCCTTTTAAGATTATTTTTTGTGTGTAGACTCTAATTGTCAGTTTTGTCTTTGTCTTATGCTGGTCTGCTCTTTCTTTCTTCGTATACATATGTGTGTATGTGTATTGTCACTGTGGTGGTTTGAAATGTTCGTGTATAGGCCTATATATGTCTCTGTGTCTCAATTTGTGTATGTGTGTGTGATAGTAGTAGTATTTTTTTCTAGCAGAAGTAGACTAAGTAAGTAAATTGTATGTTATTGTCAAAGAGTAAGTCTTGATCAATCTCTTATGCTAATTTAGTTTTTAATCACTATTAATTTATAAAAAGAAAAGTGCATACAAAATAAGTTGGTTAAAAAAGAAATCAAAACGCCGCGTGAAATTTAATTCCGGTCGGAAAATACTGTCAGATGGTGAAAAATACTGTGAAAAGCCAGGAATAGTACTGGGAAGAAATTTTGGGGTTGGCAGCTCTGTATATATCCATGTATACATCCTTTCACTTATATACACATAAACATAAACACATTCGCGCGCACTCACACACACACACACACACACACACACACACCACACACACACACACACACACACACACACACACTCACACACACACATATAAAGAAAGAGAGAGAGAGAGAGAGATGCAAACAGCATATATACGTCTATGCATATACATTCATCATACGTACATAGATAGGTATACATATAACATAGCCGTGTATCAATAATCATCACCATAGGTTTTGAAAAGAAGAAGAGCTGAATAACTTGTGCATAATATTAACTTGGGAAGGGTGGAAAGAACAATACATTTTTCTTTCTCTCTTTATCCTTCCCCTAGTCCCTTAATATTTTTTAGATCGAGGCAATCGTCCATTCAATAGAAAATTCTACAGAGGCACATTTGAATTAATTTTAAGATCACAACAATCATTGTTTGTGTTTGAGAGTAGAATTGTTTCCCCTTTTATTCCCCTTTCTTTTCTCCCTTTCTCGTTTAGTAAACTACTGTTTATAGAAAGAGAATTGGTTTATATGCGTTCCAGGTACTATTGAAATATGTTAGATTATAGTTATTTTTAGCGTTATATTCTTCAATCTTATATCTGGCATTTAATTGTCTTTGGAAAACAAATATATCTGGAAGATTCTTTTCCATTTTGCATCTATAAATGTACATCTTGGCAAACATTACAATAAACTCTAAGATAGAATCCACTTTTAGATATTCATCCACTCCGAAAATTACTAGTTCACATGAAATTCCAACATTATACGTGTGTTCACATTTTTCATTCAATAGTTTTTTGAGAGATTTCCAAAATACTTGTACATATCTGCAATTCCATAAAAAATGTTCAATGGAATCTCTTTCCTCATTACAAAATGAACACTGTAACGTATCGGTTAACCCCATTGCATTCAAAACGATATTAGTCGCAATAATTCGGTGTATGATTCTCATTTGCAACCATTTCAGTTTTACATCCTTGATTATACTGATTTTATAAAACACATTCTTCCGGAAATGATTGGATTCATTTTTGCTAACCACTTTGAGCAACAGTTAGGTTTATTATTGTCTGATGTAAAGTACTCATAATATCGTTTTGCTCCTTTATTGGTGTTTGTTATAATTTTCAACGCATTAGGCACATCATGAATGTAATTATCACTCGCCTATTGCTCCCGAAGGGAAGCTACGTTGAGTATTGGCGCGCACAGCGTTGCAGGCAAAATTGGACGCTGGCGTTTGCAGGCAACGGATGTGTGAGCATGTGTAGGTAGTCTACATGAATGAATGATAACGTAAGTACAAGTGAATGAGACCAGTGTGCAAAGTACACAAGAACTGAAGGTGAGTGGCAACCCCTTTTTTCATTCACGAGTAGATCTTGGCAGCGTAAAAAGTGGTGTACGTGTATAATTGCATTGAATTAATTGGGTATAATAACTTCTCTGAGAGAAGCCCACGCCTGTGTTGCATGCATCATATGACCATACAGTTTGGAGTATAGTTCATAACTTTCGCCTGTGTGCGGCTGTACCTTAATTCGCCTGTGTGCGATATACAATTATCCTGTTCGCCTGTGTGCGATATACAAACTCTCCTGTTCGCCTGTGTGCGATTTGGCAGTACCATTCCGCCTGTGTGCGGTACATGCTCAAGATATAACCCAAGCAAAGCATGGCCAGTCATTCAGGGGCACAGGAGCAAGAGGTCGCACCTATAGATAAGGAAGATAAAGTCGAGAGGCTTGATGCTCGCATCAGTCAAATGGATGACTGATTTTCTAGACTGGAAGAGGCTATTCACAAGCTGTTGACCGCCAAAACTTCGGACAAAGACCGGATCACGTCTCAGGCACCGCGTGGGACTAAGAGACGGCGCGATTCTCTCTCTGGAGGAGGGAGAAGAAACTGGGTCATGGTCCGACCGTGGCGAGTACAGGCGCACGAAAGGTGAACAGCCGGTTTAAGAAAACTGCTAATGCCACTCTGAGCAATAATGAGGACTCTGAGTCATCGTCAGATGGAGAAATCTATGATGGTGCTGTGGATACTATTCCCTTGATTGTCAAGATGATGACTTTAAAGGAGATAGAACAAGACTTGGACAATAAAGAGAAAACAGCTGACAAAGTGGCTGACTCAATGGCTGAGATCAGTAATAAAGATTGCACAGGGGCTTTCTGAAACAAAATTTAAAGAAAGGCTTGATAAATACCAACGCCCAGACAACTGCCCCAAGCTTCAGGTGCCCAAAGTGAATACAGAAATCTGGAAGGATTTGCCAGCCACTGTCAAACAGCTGATGTTAAGATGGCTTCAGTGCAGAGAGCCATTGTCAAAGCCAAGCAGCACTGGCACAGAACACTCAGGCTATACTCAAAGCAATATAGCAAGAAAAAGTTGACTGATGCAGACATCAAAGCCTCTGTCACTGATCAGAACGCTGATGCTCTGGCCTTGTTGGGTCATGCATGTCACGAGCTGTCAGTAAAACGCAGACAGGTCATGCGCCTCATCTCCCCAGACAGCTGACAGGATTGTGCAGTGAGAGTGTTCCCATTACTGGTCAGCTCTTTGGAGACAATCTGACTGCTTCCATCAAGGAGATCAAAGAGCTGGACAGACTGTCACATGGTGCAGGCCCAAGTCGTTATGACAACAGACAACGTAACAGACCATGGCAGAAAGCCAACAACAAAGAAAAACGTCCTTTTTTAGGCCAGAGACAGCAACACTACGGCCATCAAAAGAAGTTCCAGGGAACAGAAACGCAAGACAGTTCTACCAGAGAAAAGCCTAGAGTCTGTGTCACTCTTGGATGGCCAGGTGAACAACTATCCCTCCTCATCTGCTGGATGAAATGAGACAGGAGGCTTTACTTTTTCAAGGTGGCAGGCTTACACAATATGTTGATAGATGGAAAAATTTGACAAAAGACCCTGAAATTTTAGAAACAGTACAAGGTGTGAGCCTTTAATTTGATTGTGATATGGCCAAATCAGACAGGATTACACTTTCCAGCCCGAGTTAAATGCATCAGAAAAGAAAGTTATTGACAAGAAATACAGAAACTTTGCCAAAAAGGTGTGATTTCAAAGTGTCAGGCTGAAGCAGAGCAGTTTGTGTCACCAGTTTTTGTTCTTCGAAGAAAGATGGAACTCATAGAATGATTCTGAACTTAAAGACATAAACGAAGATATCGTTTATATCACTTCAAAAATGGAAACCTTGCATATGCTCTAAAACTAGTGACTCCAAACTGCTTCATGGCTTCAATGACTTGAAGGATGCATACTACTCAGTATCAGTCAAAGAGGAACACAGGAAGATTTCTCAGATTTGAGTGGGATGACCAGCTTTGGCAGTTTAACTGTCTGCCTAATGGGCTGGCACTTGCACCACGTAAATTCACCAAGCTGTTAAAACCTGTGTTTGCCACCTTGAGAGGGGAACGTCATCTTTCCTCAGTATTTTTGGATGATTCACTTTTGTTTGCAGAGACGAGAATGTCATGTGCCTCTAATGTATTTAACACAGTGAAACTTCTGAGGTCTCTGGGATTTATCATCCATCCCCAAAAATCAGTACTAGAACCCACTCGTCGCATTCAGTATCTGGGAGTCATCATTGACTCCGAGTCAATGACAGTAACTTTAACACCTGAGAGAGTAGCAGACATGGTTTCGATTTGCCTGTCAGCTGTCAAGAAAGATACAGTGAGTATCAGGGATATGGTGAGAGTGATTGGAAAGATAGTGGCTTCCTTTCCAGCGGTGATGTATGGGCCACTTCATTATAGACAGCTGGAGAAAGAGGAAAAGACAGCACTGTTGCTGTATGCAGGGAATTTTGACAGACACATGACATTGTCGCCTCTTGCCAAAAGAGAACTAAATTGTGGATCAACAACATTGAGACTGCTTATAATGTTATTCACCAAACAGAGCCTGATGTCACCCTGACCTCGGATGCATCAAAAACTGGATGGGGTTGTGCATGTGAACAGTCAAAATCTGGGGAGAATGGCTGCCAGAAGAAAAAGATTTTCACATCAACTATCTGGAACTTAAGGCAGCATTTTTTGCTTTGAAATGTTTCCTAAATCAGGTTTATGGCGACATGTCCGTATCATGATAGACAACACAACTGCTGTTGCATCTATCAATCATATGGGAACAAGTCATTCCGATTCATGTAATTTGATGACACAGATGATATGGAACTGGTGCATTGACAATCACGTACGGTTGAGTGCTGCTTATATTCCAGGTAAGGAAAACACAGCAGCAGATGAGAGTCAAGGAAAATAAACCTGGATGCAGAATGGAAGTTGAACAGAGAAGAGCTTCACAAAGCATTGATACAATTGCATATGAATCCGGACATTGACCTCTTTGCCTCAAGGTTGAACAACCAAATGCAGCGCTATGGACCTTTCTTACAGACCTGACCCAAGCGCCTATGCAGTAGATGCATTTTCTCTCCCTTGGAGTAACCTTCAATTTTATGCCTTTCCCCCTTTTAGCACGATCACGGCAGCGTTGGGGAAGGTGAAGAGAGAGCGAGCGATGGGGGTAGTGGTGGTGCTCTGGTGGCCTCTGCTGACACAGCTGCTGACACAAGACCCAGTACTGCTACCAACACGAGACACCATCCTCTCCCTCCCCACGCAGCAAGGGAGAACCCACCCCTTCTTCCCCGCCTTTAACTGATGGTATGCAAAGTATCAGGAGCGGTAGGCCTACCAGAAGGAATGCTGTTCCAACCAGGCAGCAGCGCTAATCGTCAGTTCTTGGCGCCCCCACACACGCGCAGTGTACAACACCTACATTGCCAAGTGGAAGCAGTACGCAGCAAAGAATAGTATCCCACATGATGTGCCTGACATTGTGCAGGCAGCAAACTTTCTTGCCGAACTTTTTAGTGCTGGAGCAAACCACAGTGCTATAAACTCTGCGCGCTGCGCTTTGTCCGCCTATCTGCCATCAGTGAGTGGATTTTCAGCGGGCAGTCATCCAGTTATTGGCAAACTTGTGAAAGGAGCATTTGAACATAGGCCTTCCTTACCCAGATATAAGGTCACTTGGGATGTAAATACTGTACTTAGTTATTTAGATTGCTTATCTCCCATCAATCAGTTGACTTTGAAAGAACTGACTTTGAAAACTTGCATGTGTTAGCTTTAGTTACAGGACAAAGAGGTCATGCTTTATACTCTTTGAAAACAAGTGATGTAAAGATGTTTGATTGTAAACGTGTGTTACAATTTTCATGTGTATTGAAAACAACAAAGCCAGGGGAAACATACAGAACCAGCAGAGATTAGGGCATTTGCAAAGAATGAAAATCTGTGTCCAGTGAAACACTTGAAGCAGTTATATTGACACAACTAAGGATCTGAGGCAGTCACCAACAGCAGTTATTCATCAGTCACACCAAACCTCACGCACCTGTGGGTAAGCTGACATTCGCGTGATGGGTGAAAGAGGTGCATAGAGGTGCTAGCGCGCTAGGCTGCAAGCTGCAGTACAGCCGCCCAGGCTGGAGTTTCATTGAAAACAATTGAAAGCAGCGGGCTGGACAAATGAAAAGACATTCTGTAAATACTATAAGAGACAGAACAGTGCCAGTTTCAGCCAGAAGGTACTTGATGGCTATGTGAACAGCAAATGAAAATGATGAAGGATCATTGTGAATAAATGTGTGTGGCATTACATGTCTGGCCTGTGATGTTTATATTGGCCACTATCCTTACTTTCTCTAAAGTCTCAACGTAGCTTCCCTTCCGGGAGCAATAGGCGAGTGATAATTAGAAAATTAAACTAGACCTACGCTAGGAGGTTGCAGTTTAATTGAAATTATTACGAGCCTATTGTGGAGGAAGGAGAAGTTACGTCCCTCCCAATTAGTGTTCGTAGTAATAATCAATTTTACTGTCCCTCCCTAAAGGCGTAAGTCTAGTGGCCATACAGCTCTGAAATTTGCCTGCAACGCTGTGCGCGCCAATACTCAACGTAACTTCTCCTTCCTCCACAATAGGCTCGTAATAATTTCAATTAAACTGCAACCTCTAGCGTAGGTCTAGTTTAATTTTCTAATTAGTATTGTTATAACTTGTATTCCGTTTTTTCTTAGGTATTGTTTTATTGACGAAATCCAACCATAGTACGTAATAAAGTCAACAGACAAATGTGTACTTGATATGAATTCTCTATGTTTGAAAAATTCCCCATTTTCTTTCAGAAAGTGCCTGATGGGTATATTCCTTTCTTAATTATATTGTTTTGTTTGATGACAGCATTTCCTATTTTGATTTTTTCGTTGTAGAAAACAGGTTCATCTAGCACCTCACAAACATTTTTTGGCGTAATATTGAGGCAAAAGTTTCTATATGCTTTGAAAGTATGGGTCCAAAAAGGGTTAATGTTTGAATAATTTAAACCGTACATTGGTCGTAACATTCAAAGTTTTTAAGAAAAGGGTACATTTCAACTGCAATATTTATCCATTTATGATTCGTTGTTTTATATTTTCTCAGCCATGAAAGTTTCAGAGCGTATATATACCTTCGAATATCTGGTATGTTCAAACCACCTTGTTGTACACTTTTTACTGCCGTTTTTCTACTAATCCTGTCCCCTTTTCCATTCCAAACAAATTGAAAGCATAACTTTTGGAGTTTTTGTACAAAATGGTCAGGTGGATCAGGTAACAAAATCCAAAGATGTATTAGTTTAGACAGAATTAGAGATTTTAACACAGCTACTCTCCCAAGTGGAGTGATGGTTCTTTGTGACCAAATTTTAAATAACATTTTAACCTCTGCGAATTTTTCATTGTAGTTTATGGTTTCACAATTATTTAAATCTTGAGTAAACCAGATTCCCAGTATTTTGAATTTAGGGGGATTCCATATCATTTTCAGATGGGGGCAATATACTTTTTTGGATCTTTTTTCATTTCCTAGCCAAATTGTTTGTGTTTTATCACAGTTCATACTTAAGCCAGAAATCTTGCTGAATCTGTCTAAGATAAATATGGATCGGTTAAATGATTCTTCGTCACCCTCATTGAATAACTGTGTATCATCTGCAAACTGCGCAATTTTATGCTCAGTATTATTTATCTTTATCCCTTTTATAGATTTATCTTCCCTGATCATGATAGCTAAAATTTCCACGCACAGGACAAACAAATATGGAGAAATAGGGT